>JAOWAY010120411.1:0-10885 GCA_028565895.1 Goniobranchus geometricus
CTCTCTCTCTCTCTCTCTCTCTCTCTCTCTCTCTCTCTCTCTCTCTCTCTCTCTCTCTCTCTCTCTCTCTCCCTCTCATTCTCTCTCACTCTTTCTGTCTGTTCCTCCCATCACACTCTTAATCGCCCTTCCTCTATGTTGCTCTCCCCATGCAGCTACCGTCTCATTCCACACTCAGCACTATGAACTCATAGACCCAATTCTATCCTGGAACGTTTGCCGTTCTCAAACTCAAATGGTAGGAGTGTGATTTCAGTTGTCTGCAATCGTCTGTTAGAACGAGGGACAAAATCAATGCCCGATTGGCCAACCTTAATCGATGACCTCTTCGAAGGGGAGGTCACTTATTCACCGACTTCCGGGCCCACGGGAATGCTGCAAACTGATTGGCTAATCATCTGTGATGACGACTATCTCTGCGCAGACTCTGCAACCTCACTTTCAAGTCTCATGAGCATGGTAGGAAATAAACGTCTTTTTGAAACTGCTGCCCTTGTTATCGAAGCTTTCTTTCTAATTTATCTTTCCTTTATTGCAATCTCTAGACATACGTTTGGTGTTTGAAAATGTGATGCTTTCAGCGCCCAACCTAAGTGTTTATATATTGGGTGGGACTTAAAGATAATATTACGACAATGTAGGAGATGGCGTCTCTGTTTGAGTCTAAGTTTCTGTTGGCAGGAGTGTGGTTGGTTAGGTAAGATATTTTGCATACGTGAAAACAATACACTGATATATGGCAGAGAGGGGATGGTGGGCGGGGTGGTATTTGTAAGTATAGATATTATATAAGAGAGAGAGAGAGAGAGAGTTTTTCATTGATTGATTGAAATTAAAACCAGTACATCCCATAGGGACGATCTCAGGGCCGCATTCGGATTAGTTTTTTTCTTTTCAGATGATTTGCATTCTTCCCTCTATTGTTTGAAATAAACTAAAATAACTATAAGTATAATACAAAAAGTAAAAAGTGAAGGTTCTCACACTTCGTCATGAAAATGCATACCGGTAGTTTTAAAAAAAAACAAACAAGATGTTTTTAGGTTCCACATCTCGGGAGATGGTCAATAAATTTTGTTTGTTATAGAAATTGTTTCTCATGTCATCCATGTGCGCACACTCCAACAATACATGTTTGACTGTTAAAGGGGCACCACATGAAGGACACAATGGCAAGGGTTCTTTTTTAAGGATAAAACAGTGGGTGATCCATGTATGGCCTATTCGAAGTCGGCTCATTATCGTTTCGTTCTTTCGATTCATTTTAAGGGATGGAAGTCTTTCACTAAGGTTTGGAATAATTTCATGTAATTTATTATCTATTTCAGTGTCCCACTCTTCTTGCCATATTCTCTTTATATATTGGTTTATTAGAGGTTTAAAATCAGAAAAAATAATTGATTTACTTTTATTTACAAGCTTTTGGAGAGCAGACTTTGCCATCTGATCTACTTTCTCGTTTCCTTTAATTCAGACATGTCCGTGGATCCAGACAAAGCAAAGTCTACAATTTTTCTTCAATTTTTCTAAACCTTGAAAAATCTTTTGAATTCTCTTGTTAGCCTTTACAGTGTTTAACATACCCTGTAAGGCCGACAAGGAATCCGTACAGATGACATAATTCTTCCTAATTTTTGCATCGATTGAATTCAGGGCCATGAGGAATCCCTCGAGTTCGGCATTGAACACCGAGGTGTTATCTTTAAGTCTCAATCGGCAGGATTTATCTGTATCGCTCGGACAGTATACAGCATCTCCCGCCATTTCTTCATCTTTTGATCCATCTGCACCTCAGGTAGTTCGTCTGCATCGAGTTCCTTGGGCTTACAGCTAACAAAAAATGAGAGGCTCGATCTGCATTCAATCAATCTGTGAGTGGGTGTGTTGGCAACTTACACGGCCTATAAATACCCAATACGAGGTATACGAGTGTATTGTTTTAATTAAGTCCATGCATGGCTTCTCCCCTCATCTGCGTTCTGTGTACGTCCTAATGTAACCCATTGTCTTCATCAATTACTCTTGTAGCTGTTACTGTTAATAGTGCCAGTGTTGATGCAACATGTCCACTGTGTTTTCATGTGTGCGTGTATCTTCTCCCACTCTCGCACTGTGCATTGTAAGATAACATAAACTGAAATGTCAAAATAAATGGTGGGTGAGAAAAGATAAAACATTTTAAAATAAATCAAGTCATTAATGGACTTAAGCAGATACAAATTTATGGATATATCTAAGAACAAGCCTAAAATCGATTGCAATAAAACAAGCAACATTTCTAGAATTGACTTAAGCATACAAAATCTATATTTTGGTTTAAGAACATTCATTACGTATATTGCTTTTTAGAGGAAGAGGATAGGATGCAAGAACTTGTAATTATCTACACTGGAAAGGCTCTCAAAAAATGTTTTAAGAGATATTTTGAAGCGTGTGTAATTAGTATTAGTTTTGTTTCTGAGATCTTTGGGAAGTTCATTGTAGATTTTTAAGGCCATAATATTCAAGAGAAAGATCACCATAAGTTTTCAATTCCTTTTTGGGGATTACAAGTAGTGAGGTATCTGTATAGGACCTAAGTATATGACTACTTTATTTTAGTTTTAAAAAACTACAAAGATAAAGTGGAGCAGACCATACAGTTTGATTAAAAGTAATCAAAAAAGCAGATTCGATAATATAAACAAATCAAAATCTGCATATGGCCATTGCAAAAAAATCTATCCATTGAACTGATTATTATGAAGTTTTCAGGTGACGGATACAGAGCAATCAAGGAGTCAGTCTTGGGATTGAGAGGTGGTGGGTTTGATTCCCACCAGGGAAGACATGTTTTTTCCTTAAGCAAAATAATTTATCCTTCATTGCTTTTCTAAACTCTGGTGCTAAAAGAGTACCTAGCAATAGGCTGGTATTGTGATGAATGTGCTACACTTTACTGTATACCCCCATGATGGTATGCTGACAGGGGATAAAGTATAGTAAAGTGCTTTGAGACTGTACTTAGAACGGTGAAAAGTGATTTATAAATGCAATCTTTATAAAATTCAATCGAGCTTACCTTTCCTGTCAATCCTCATTGTGAGGTCTCTTGAAAAGTTCATGGTAATCAATAATTTCAAAAAAATAAAGCAATGTATAAAAATAGTTAAATACCTGTAAGTAAAACCAAATGCAACAATTGAGTAAAAAGTTCTTAAAAAGATAAATACTGCTCGACATATATTTCAAATTTTGCAAAAAAGCCAGACAACATGAAATAGTTTTTCAACATGTATATATATGGATAACTTGAGGTTCAAAAAGTCCTAATCCTGATTTTCGATTTTTTGCTGGAAAGCTAAAATTTTGCACACACTTTTTAAGCCTGAAAATAGACATATTGAGGAAAAGAATGAAATCAGGGAGCCATATCATATAATTAAATTTGATGTGGAAGAAAATATGAAGCCTCTGCATATTGCTGTTGGGTTAGTCTTTATAGGCGTAATTTGACTTTGAAGAGGAGATAATGACTTTGATCCGATGCATTCACCAAAGTGCTGCTATGTTTGTATGTTTTCATTTTCCTGACATTTCACACACGGCATTCTACATTAATTATTATAATGTCCCCTCAAATTTCATTACTGTGGGTTAATTTATCATAGTCAGGATTAAAGCTTTTTGAACATTTCTCGATTTCCTTAATGCTACCTGTGTGCAAGAGGCAAAGGCTGAAGCTAAAAATGAAGAGGTAGAGACCAATAAGAAGGTGGGAATGGGTTATAGAGGTAGGCAGAGTGGCAGGAGATAGAATGTTGTTTCACAGATTAATTCAAGAAGCAATGTCCCACAGTGGTTGAGCAGAAAGATGATGATGATATGTGTGCATAACATTTTCAATTTCAAAAGCAGGTAAAAACATCAAGCAATGCTCCTAAGTAACGATTACGTAACATATTAAATTAAAATTAAAATTGGTATAAGAAAATTTTCAGCAACATTTAACTCATTTTGTGATTAAGTCCATCCTGTGTCCAACAAAAAATATTTAATTTGATAAATATTTTTTTTTTTTTCAGATCCTTAATAAAGACATGCATTAGAAAAGATAAAAATGAAGTAAAATGGCGCTTCTTCATTTGTTGGCCCAAGCCATGACTACAGTGGACGGTATTGAACACCGGTGTATAGTAGGAGGTACTGAACATTGTTAGTTTGGAATTGATAATTATTTGCTTGACCAGCATGACAAAAGTTGTGTTTTTTGCCCCAAATTGATAGAGCTATAGACTATGCTCCTCCAAGTAATACCCATATCTACAAATTGAGAAAAATGTTGTTAATATTCACTCAGTCCACTCAAATTAACCTTAATCTTCAAGAGGAATGATAATTCTTGCTGAAAACATCCAGATGATACCGATGTTAGATACCGTCCACTCTTCAGCAAAGCTCGATATCGTTCACTGTCGAGCCTTCAATAACAAATGAAGAAGCACCTAAAATGGAACAAATGTGTGTTAACCAGACAGAGAATGAGGCACCGATACTGCTTCAATTCAAGGCAAGGAGATGACCAATGCAGATGAGTTTAAGTACGGTACATAGGACCGACTCTCCAGAGCAATGGAGACTGTGGAATCTAGGTGAGAAAGAAGGGGCAGCCAAGATGGTGTGGATGGAGAGAGTGTTAGGCATTCTATCTGACAAAAGAATGCCTATAAAAATGAAAGAAAAGTGTATTATAAAACATTTTTTTGCCCAGCAAATGATGTATGGGCTAGAGACTGCTGCATTATCAAAAAAGGCGGGAATAAGTTCAGGGGAGGTGGCTTTGTGGTTGTGGAGTCAACCTGTAACCATGAGGTTCAGAGGTCAAAACCGAGCCGTGCCATGACGCTGTTTAGTCCTTGGGATAGGTTATTTAAACACATTTTCTCCCCCCACTCAGGTGTTGTTGAGTGCCGGACCATAGGCAGAGGAACATTTTGTCAGTGTGCCAGATCAAAAGCGCTTGTAAAATGGCTGCATCTCTATAGACTCTACATGGATTTGAGAAGGTATTTGGTGGGAAAAGGCCTGTCGGGGAACAATTGTAGAGTGCTCTGAGCACAATTTAGCGCTATATAAAAGCTCATTTTTTTACTTTTTCACAGATGAGAATGCTGCGTTTCTAGAGGGCTGTGACGATGTTGGACAAAATCAGGAATGTGGACATAAGGGAAAATATTTATGAAGGGAGAGAGCCAAGATTGAGATGGTTCAGGCATATTCAAAACAGTGATAAACAGAACCTTAGCAAGGAAATGCCAAAGATGAGAGTCCTAAGCCAGCCGCCATGGCAAAGTGATTAGTGAGACTGATTAAGTCTGCAATGTCGCCGGTATGAATCCCACAGTCACTGGGAATGTTTCCTGGCCCCAGCTGGCTCCTACCCAGAGTGATTGTGTGATGGACCCATTGGGAAGACTGGGACAGTTGAGTTTAATTCACCTTACGGGTGCAAGACTATAGCATCATCGTTGTGTCCTCCTCATCACCATCATCCATCATGCAATGAAAATTGCCTCTCCTTTGGTGGTCTCTGACCTCCACGCCCACGCAATTAAGAAAATTGCCTCTCATTTGGTGGTCCCTGACCTCATGGTGACCTCGGTTCCAGTCTCCCCATACACTTCCATGCTTGTGGTGAATTAATGTTGGGGTCTCGGGGTTGGAAGTCCATGGGAAAATGGCGTTGGAAGGTCATTGTGGTGATCCCCAGCCTAGATGGAAGTCTCACTCTTTTTGACTCCGCGACCAAGCTAACAAGGTCAGTAGTGGGGGACTTAGTAGGTAGTGTGAAAAAGAAGGCACCATTGAACATCACTGACGAGATCCGGCAGCAGTGCAGGGTCCTTCTGATTTGAAGCCCCATTGGGGCCTAACATAGATAAACTCCAGATGGGCTTACTTATAGATCTGGCAATACTACATGACCAGCCTCGGGGTATGGTTGTAATAGTGAGATTGGTGTGGGAAAAGTGGGAAAGGGCCGTCACAAACATATACGGAAAAAAATTGAAAAAAAAAAATGATGGTCCAAGGTAAAAGGAAGAGAGAATATATAGATGGAATTAACTCTTTAGAGACGTAACTCAATGCCAGTATCAGTGTGAAAGAGACGACACTCCTGTCTAAAGACTATTACTCCTATCAGATTTATACCATGACTTTGTACAAAAATAAAATAATCCTTTCGCAGATTTAAAGCTATACAGTCTTCAACAAATTTAACATAAACTAATAATTTACATAAATATTTTAGACCAAGTTCAAAATAAAATAAATTAGGTCAACTGATATGCATAATTTATCAAAAGAATGAGAAAACTTTTTCTCCCTATAGAATCAAGTATTATGAAATGCCTACTAAATTTCAGAGAATTTCAATGCCCTTCTCGATATTTTCATCTTTCGAATTTGCTATTAGGAAATAAAAAATCAGAGTATGTAATGATAAAGTCATCTGTTTCGCTGTACAAAATGATATTTTTCATTGTTCAAACGTAAACAAACAAAAACACAAACTCAGCACCTTGCTTCAACGGTGATTGAAAGGCTTATATTTGTAGGAAATAAAAGAAGCAATCTGATGGGTAGAAAATAAGTTGGCCAATTGAAAGTTTTGTTGTAAGGGCCAATGGATCAGCCTCTTCAACTTTTTTGAACTTTTAACCAAGGCTGATAGATTGCGTCATCAAAAGCTTCCAAAGTATGTGATTATTGTGATGATGGTTGAAGTGTGGGAAGAGAATGTGTTGAACAGGACTTTATGCAGTTGACATATATCTACTGTGCCAACCCCTGATGGGACACGGCAAAAGATAGAGATGAATGATTTCAGATATCTCATAACTTTTTTATCACTCTCCTCTTAAGGCACTGAAAAGATTGTCAAAGGAAAAGTGGAAGTTTGGTCACAAGGCTCTCATATGAACTGTTAAGGAGACCATTCTCTTTGCTGATCTCAACACTCAGAGGTAGAGTTGACTACTGCTAAAATTTTTAAGTATTCAACATAAAGACTCCCTCTCTCTCTCTCTCTCTCTCTCTCTCTCTCTCTCTCTCTCTCTCGCTCTCTCTCTCTCTCTCTCTCTCTCTCTCTCTCTCTCTCTCTCTCTCTCTCTCTCTCTCTCTCTCATTAATTATCATAAATAACAATATAAATAGATCTACCACTGTTTATCACAACTGAAGAAATATAATATAAAACATAAAGGCAGACTATTCTCATTTATGCGACATTGGTTCCCATGTGGGAAGGCATTCTATATTAGAGAGCTTGGCGTCTAATGTTAAAATCATGTTTCTGACCAGGAACAGGGAGCGTACTTGTAAAAACTGTGAGTCAAAATAATTCATTCAAGATATTTAAATAAAGATAGGAAAAAACTTTAAAGAAATCAATACAACAGTCACGTTACGTACAAAAAGTATTGTTGATTTTATAGTACTACATTAGGTATTATATTTATCAAAATTTTTTAAAGAGTAAATTTTTAATTTGTTTAGGGCTTCCTGGGTAAGCAGGGAGCCATAAACTAGATCCGGAAAGCCAGTACGAAAAAAAAAAAACTTTACAAAGAAAAATTATAGTGTAAGTTGGAAATATCTCACTGCCAATTTTGTCTTGAGATTGTGAAGGCGTTATACATGTTGAATATTTTAAAAAGCGGACATACAATAAATGAACCCTTACACTGCCACTGATTTGACCCACTTCTAAAAGTTCATTGCCACAAATTTCACAGGACATAATATATGAGAAAATGACCTTGAAAAGGGAAAAAAAAAATCTTATCTCCTAAAAAAATACATGATAACTATAAAATTTCCAGGACAGACTTATGAAACATTGAGCAAAACTGATGCATCTGGACATGCAAAATAACATCAAATATTCCCTTTCCAAACCAGTAGTTTTTACAGTTTTAAGGAATGTTTAAACAAAGACACTGGCTTTATTTATAGTCAGTCCACAAACTCTTGCCGACGTTCAAATGTTCTGAACTTTTACATGTGGTCCTGGATTTTTAAGTGGCAAAAAAGTTCAGGAAATAGTTAGGTGGTAACTAGTGTAGTTGTTCTAAAGTGACAAATTTCTCTGATTTTCAGTGACTACATAATTCAGGTGTCAACCTTTAAAATCTTTACAGCAATAATATAAGACAAAATAATTATCAAAATCTTGACCCAGACATTTTATTTTCATTAGGGTGTTCATGGCCAGTGCAAGAAGCATGCAATATGTGATTTTTACTACAATATTAAAGGAACATTTATGTCACATGAACATAATTTACCTTTTGCATTTCACTACTTTAGAAGCAATAGAACTCCTAAAATTTAGGTCCATTAAAGCATGGCGTTTTATATGTAAAGTGCAAAGAAGCAAAATGAACATATTTATCTATATATATATATTTTGGGAATCCATACACTCCAGAGACTCCAAATTTTGCATGAAGCTTACTTTTTTTATCAATCAGAACATGGGCATCATCTAAAATACCATTTAGGTCTACAAAAGAAGCTCCTTTTTATAATGTAATTATTACTGTACATAAGCGAAGCCCAAGAAACCCCCTGACCACTTCCTCCCAGGAAGGCGTCTAAATGAACTCATCAATGACCAAGACCGATGTACTGCCAGAAGACTTATCTTCAAGATAAATCTAGCCCTAGATTTAGATTTGGACTTATACAAACCAAGAGGTTGCTGACCTTTAAAAGACCTTTTTTCAATTTTTTAAGCCTTTAGGAAGTAACTGTTCAAAGGTGTCTAACTTTTCCAACAAAAACGTGTATGTCAGAGAAGCATAGAAAATAGGTGTAATTCATCTAATATCAGAGGACAAGATTATTGTTTATGTAGGGCCTATAAGATTCTCCTATACTTTAATCATGGACAAGGCTATGCACCTCTGTTAGTTAAATTATACCTGTTAAAAGTTTGGCAATAGTTTGTGAACAGACTTAAGTGTACTTGTATTGCAAATATTAGCCACCACTTTGTTTACAACAATTATATTGAATGCCCTTTTAATCCCCTCCCTGTCTTAAGCCTGAGAAAATAAGCTGTTGCTACTTGGTTCAGATTGGAGGAACAATCGAATTCTAACAACACAGGTCGTTTCAAATGACATGACTCGGCATAGCTCATTCTGACAAGTATTCCGACTGTCTTTGCTTTACATTGTCAATCTTCAATGCTTCTCATCTGACTCATTCACTCTGAGGTGAAAGAATGGACCTACTGCCAGTACTCAACCATGCATCTCATGAGAGCCTAGTCTGTTGTGTTTAAGGTGGTAAGAGGGTCACAGTCAAGTTTCAGCACTTATCAACCTGATGGGTTATATCAGTGCTTTTCTTGAGTCATTTAGTTTTTGCTGTTTGTTATGTCTGCTAAGTTGTTTTCCACCTTTAGTTGTGGCTTCCTGTTTTCTGGGTCGATCATACCGAGCCTGGCTTCTCCACCTGTTAGGGTTTGGAGGTGGGCTCCAGGGGTCTTTACTCATTGCCTGTTGCTGGGACTCCTTACCCCGAATCCAGCTCCTCCACCCATTTGAGACTGGAGGTGGGCTCAAGGGGTATTTGATGCTGGCCCGTTGCTGCGATTGCTCCTCAGGACCATGCATCTCCCACCCGCATCTTGGGATTGACTGGGTGCCTGAGTGTTGGGCTTGTGGCTGGGACTGATGTGGTTTTTGCCCGAGTTCGGGTTGAGTGAGAGCTTTTTATCTCACCTGTCTCCTTCTGTCAGACTCTCTCTTGTGTCCTTGGAAAGGAGAGAGTTGCTGGGAGAGGGGGAAGGAGGCATTATTCAGTGACTATCCCCCATTCATCTGCATTGCATGATTGAAAAGTACTACCAAGGCCACTTGCTGTGGGAGTACTTTTGTACACAAAGGGCGGTAGAAAGTCCTGGGTGGTCATTGAGGTGAAAGTTGGGGGCTTGGCAGCCATTGTGTTTATTAGTTTAGTTTTTTTTAGTAAGATGATAATTGATTGAGTTTTTTTTGTCCGTAAATCATCTCTCCACATAGACTTTTAATTTTTGGTTAACTTGTATAGACATGTCTTATGCTTTATTATTTTAAATGTCTGTACCCCTTTTTAGTGACTTCCTTTCCTCATCTGAAAATATTTTCCACTATTTCTGTTCTCTCTCACATTAGAGTAACCTTTTAATTTCCTTTTTCAATGGGCACTGATATGACCTTTGTAGTCGAAAAGAGCCCTAAAACCCCAAATAAAGAAACAAACAAACTTATTCGTGTCAGGCTTGGGATTAATATTTAGCATGAAAATCCAAATGAAGTTTCCCTTTACTTGGATGATATGTATCAACAAGTTCCGTGGAGACTGCGGCCCAACTAGATGGCCGCATGAACACATTAATGGGATATCATCAGAACAAGACTTTAGAAAACAAACAAACCACCAAGTCCATTCCACTTCTCAAGGTCTCAGCAGTCAAAGAATTGAAGAGCGTTTTTGAAAATATCAGTAAGTGCGTATATCATGAAGAATTCATTTTTATTTTTAAGCTGCATGACATAAATACTAGACTCGAGAAAAAGTCATTCAAACGTGCTTAGAAAAGTCCACTGAGATTAGGATAACATATGGATCTTTTCGTGTCAATATTTTTCTCAAAATCATCTATATTTTCTGTAGCTGCAAGCCTTTCTGAAAAAAACCAAAAAAAATCATTAAATTTTGAATCTGGGCTACTGAGTTTTTGAAAACCGCTCTTCAATTGCATGAACGGGGCAAGCAATTTCATGAAAATATACTGACATCTCTTAAATGCCCTATATACTGGGTGTCTCCTCCTTTCCCCCCCCCCCCC
>JAOWAY010120522.1:0-10885 GCA_028565895.1 Goniobranchus geometricus
TCTCTCTCTCTCTCTCTCTCTCTCTCTCTCTCTCTCTCTCTCTCTCTCTCTCTGTGTCTCTCTCTCTCTCTCTCTCTGTCTGTCTGTCTGTCTGTCTGTCTGTCTGTCTGTCTGTCTCTCTCTCTGGACAAACCAAACAATGATCACTGTCCAGCTGGTGAGGCCATCAACAAATGATATGGCTCTACTCCTCGGAAAGCGAGGTTTAATGACGCAGAGATATGGCTACAGAGAAAACAATGAGTTTACTCTGCCACGTTTGTGTCTTAAGTCTTTTATTGCTCAATGAATGTTTCAAAACACTGTGTCAATTAAATCAATGATGAGCATCTCACCAATGTGGTGACACGATGAATTAGGAGACTTTCCTTGATTCTTTGTGTTTCGGCAGTTTTGAGTGACTGGGCTTTGGCTCAACCCCTTCACCCACAAGGCCACACATTCTTTGTTTAGCAGCTCGCCATTTATTGCGTCATTGACAGGCTTGGTAAGAAATTAGTTCATTAGATTTGATATGTGCACAGCCCTTTGTGGGCTTGCGTTTGATTGGTTGTTAAATGAGAGATTCGGACTCTCGAGTACATATATCCATCATGCCCTTTGTAGTCTGTCTACGTGCACGGTCCGTCTAGTAGCAGGATATTTCCATCTCTGCAAGGGCCTGTTTTTAAGCACCAGTACTGTATTTGCATTCCAATTAACATGAATGCAATTTGCTCAAAATCCCAACTAAAGCTTTTTCTTGCTGAGACTCAGTGAGACAATCTTTGTGAGACATGGCCTGTGTAGTCCTCAATTAAACACTCATTGTAGATGGCGTGAAACTTGTTCATGAAATGTGTCACACATATTTATTTATTTATTTTTTTGATGAAGAAGAATTCAATTTTGCTCAGACTCAGAGACAGTGTGTTATAGTTAAAGAATGATGTCAAATCTGGGTATTTTGCTTTAGAATTAAAAGTCCTTTTTAATTTTCTTTCTGCAGGTTGCTGTTCATTGCTTTGTAATATTGGCATTCATCAAGTGTCATTTCCTATGTCAAGATTTGATAAAGTTATCTGGTTTTACAGCTTCCAAGAATAATAAAACAAAACAAGGCCGGACATCAACATTGTATGTCTACATGACCATTAATGTGTAAAATTGATAGCTTCACAGTAAAACATATAAGGACCTCAATTATTTTGAATTTCTTTTAGAACAATGTATATATGTTGGCCAGATCAACTCATTAAGACCCCAATATATACATCTTTTGTCTTCTTATGGTGGAGAATTAAATATAACATAAAATAGTCAAATACATAGTAACCTTTGTTCATCATGAGATTTTGACTTTCGGAAATAGCACTAAAAGTTTTGCTGTGGACATGTCACTAAAAGTTTTGCTGTATCATGTATATTAAAAGAATATTATTAGATTTTAATAAATGATGATCTTTAATAATTGGACTTAAATGTACAATTTTTTTCCATTGTTCATGTCACTTTATCAATATGTCTAAGGTGGAAGCATGTTGATCTTGTGAAGCTGGAACTAATCCCTGAAAGATCATTATGCAACTTAACACCAAAAAAGTGTATAGAATTGTGATTTATTATTAAAAATTATTTGAAAATAAACAATATACACAAGTACATTTGCAGATATCTACTCATGTACATGCATATACATTTAATATATAGGTATTTATATATGTATAAGTGTGTGTTTATGTATTCAATGGATACACAGACAATACATATTATTTGACCTATTATATACATAAATGTGTATGACATGCAGCGCACCCTGACAGCACATTCTTCTATTTATAGGTACATGTAAATATAATGAATAGGTAATCTATAGGCCATCTCTCCTGTATCTATGCATGTCTTGTCAAGTTTAAGGAAGTGCTTTCTAACTAATCATCTACAAAGATTTTGTGGATGAAAATAATTACTTTGAAGTCTATGGTTTCACCAAGGGGTATTCAATAAATTTAGTTAGCTATGGAATCAAACAGTACCTATTGCAACTGTTGGCTCTTATGTTTGTCCCAGATTCGGAGGTTCTTGTACACAAAGCAAGGTTATGATCCGTCATGTAGTAATATGCAAGCATACATGGTGTCCTTCCAAAAATCCACAGATTGGTATGTCCCACTGCATTTTATAAAATACAAAGTTCCTTGAAGAAAATTTTAACTCAGTCACTACCATGGCCGCAAATGTGGTGATCGAGGTTGATAAGCCATTCCCTCCCACGAACGCACCCCTATCGGTCAGTACTTCTCTATTTTCTTTTCTGTAAGAGCCAACTCATTTTCGGCCGTGGGGTTTCTCAAAAGGAACCCCGCCTCCTTTGTGTTTTGTTCTATGTAAAAGAGATTTATTTCGAGTAGTTTCCCTTGGTTCAGGAGTCAATTATATGACACGGGGTATTGAGCGTCGCCGATCACCAGTTCTCGCCATTTTCATTTCAAAATGTCAATACGAAAACGGCAAGATTGCAACATTTTCAGTGTCCAAGACCCATTCATGAGCCCTGGTTCTGATAGTGATGACTCAGAGGATGATGAAATTGATGATAGTGATACTCATCCTTTGATAAGCGAAGATAGCTCAAGTTATGAGGTAGATCTAGATGAGCCTGAGCCGAGTTCCCGCTTTCAAAAAAAAAGTTTGGGAGGGTAAAATTTGTCTTTTTAAAAAAATTCATAACAAAAAAACCCCCAAAAGTATTAAAACAAAAATTCTTTTTTTTTACCGGTACAATAAAGTATAATCTATTTACTTTGTTTTCCTGGATTTTTATTACTCTGGCTTAGAAAATATGGTTTGGGTGATTTAAAAAAAAAAAAGTCTAAAAACCCTGGTAGCGTAGGGCTTGGCAAGGTCAAAATGGCAGGTAGTGAGTGAGTTAAAAGGAGTTGAATGCACCTCATCCCAATCAAATCAGTCTATGCATGCTGAAGTTTTTTCAATTTTAGTAAGCTATGGTAAATTTGATGCTCTTTGTGTTGGTCAAGGGATTTGGCACCTCATATCTTATGACTGGTAGTGAACACACGTTATCAAAGATTTTTAATCACATTCTATTCATAAGCTTGATATATAGTCATGTTTTGAGGTAAGAAGTGTCATCTCTCCAAGGCATCAATCATTTAAACTTAAAGCTAAAAAATTAGGCTATTACTATTACCGTGTCTCAATAGTTTTGACATCTTTCACTCTTCTGGAGTGATTTTGATGAAATAAAGTGCAAATGTCTCATGAGAAATATTTCTATTGGCATAAACTATTTTTGACACATGCGACTCATCCTATCTGCCCATGCATTCTTTTTTTGGACATCCCTTACATCACATTCCATGAATAGCAATTTACGCAAGTTTTGCAAGATTGAATAATGTTCTAACAAACAGAAATATCAGCTATTCAACAAGACTAAGACTGAACAAATGTATTATTATACCTGGTCAATATTTCTGTAGGGATGCGAAACATGGACTTTGACAACCCATGTCGAAAAAATTAATTGAAGCATTTTAAATGTGGCTATATCGGAAAACCACTAAAACATCGTGGAAAGAGAAGAAACTAATCAAGAAATTTTTGAGGTGCTCAATTTGACCCAGAAAGAACTCTTCACAACTATCAAACACAGAAGACTTAAAAGTTACTATACACTGATGTCAGAAGGCATGGAACAATGCGAAAGAAGATCCCGGTGGGTATGGTGAATAGAAAAAGAGGCAAATAAGAGAAATGGAAAAGTTGGCAACAAAATATCGAAAGAAGACGTCAATGACGATAAATGAGTACAGTGTACCTGCCCTAGACACGAGACGATGGAAAGGCATGGCATCCAACCTCTCAAAAGAGAAGGAGCCACGTAAGTAAAGTAGAGTAGGCGCCTATAGTCAAAAACTATGATGCACTCATCTCATACTCATCGTAGGCCTACAATTTAATCCTGGTAATTAGTCATGTGGCTTGGTGTACAACACAAAATTTACTATTGTACTCGGTAAAAGTCAAAGTTAAAGTAATATGAAGTTGATATTACTACTATGCTCCCATCGGTAGGTGTGGAGAGAAATTAATTCTTCAGATCAATGTTTAAAGGCAATTAATTATTAACAACAAAGTTGACAGCTAAACATAGCTTGGCCAATCTATAAATAGAGATCTATGGGAAATCACTATGAAAACTACCTCAACATCAGAATCAACAAAGTTTGGAACGCATTTCGATGATGAAGAGAAATTCTCGAACAACGTCTGCCTGTACCTGAACCTCAAAACCAAGAAACTCTTCAACCACTGCGTACCTACTCAAAGGCGATTTCACATGGATGCCAGACACGGTCCCTTACTAAATCGCAGCCGAGCCAGCGACAAACAACTCAAAGCGCAATGGAAAGAATGTCCGGTGTGAAATTATAGAACCAAGTAAGAAATTAAGAAATCAAATCAAATCAATCTTTATTGTCCATAACATCGTATGATACATGGAAAATTTCATTCAGCCACATGAGGATGATGACGAAAACATTATGATAATGCTGATAATGCTGACGATGATTGTGATAATAATGATAATGACAAAATAGCAGTAATAATAACAATTATAGTATAGCGTATTGACAATGCCCAGCAGGGCATAACAAACTATCAACTCACAACGACCAACCTCCCACAGGCACACACCTCACACACACCAATCCCCAACCGGCCCAGCAACACAACTCACCGACCTTATGCATACCCTACCGCCCACACCCGCAGATAACCAACGAGTACGCAGTTGTGCTGGCAAAAAAAAGCTCACTTCGGTTTGACACGTGTAGAATGTTATATCGTCTAGCTAGGACCTAGAGAGCACGATGTCGTCTGAAGATGATTTTATGCTTCTGGACAGTTATTTATTCGTTAAGTTCTGTAAAGAAGTCTGTGACACATGATCCTGTCCACCCCAGAAATAGAGAAAGACGGCACTTTGGTGAATACCACCACCTTTTTTGTGAGTTCAAAAATGATCCCTCTCGCTTTCACGAGTACACAAGAATGTCAATTGACAATTTTCAATATATATGTACATTGACGAAAATTGAACACTAAGGAAAAATAAAGTGAAGTGCAAGACTTAGTGTGCTTGAGATTGCATCAACACTATTTTTAGCTCAACAAAACCAGCGGCTGGGGGCGGGAAAAGAATTGCCCAGACATTCTGGCAAATTATCTGCGCTTGTTGCCAGCAACCAGTCGCTGATAACAAGCGTTGACTCCGGACAGTTACAAATTAAATTTAAGACTTTTTTCAAAACTGGCATCAGCAGGTAAACCAGCAGCGGAAAACCTGCCTCAGTACGGCCGTGGCCTAAGACTTTAAGATTAGCATTTCAGTAACCGTCTCGCTTGGCGCTCAGCATTACGAGAACAGTACTAATACTGGTCGGCCCGGTGTCAGTATACTGTGACTGGGTGATTCATTTGACTTGGGCTATATCTTATGGCTCATGTGTGGCAGCAGATAAATATGTCAAAAAAGCACCGTCGCTGATATAACCTACACTGTTGAAAACTCACGTTAAACCCACAAAATGACAACGATACACATCGTAATATCATGTGAAGGCTTTCAAACGAGCAACATCTGACATCAAAATAAATTCACAATACACAAGAGATGCGGGAGACAGAAGAACATAGATCGAGGATGATCGGCGAAGAACACAACAATACAAGCCAAGGTAAAGGTAAGGGAAAAGTAAAGGTAAAGGTGAATGTGAAGGTAAAGTTAATGTAAGGGTAAGGGTAGAGGCTATGGTAAACGTGAAGGTAAAGGGAATCGCGTACTAGTAGACAGTCAGGTCATCTTAGTTACATCCTACCAACACCGTCAATCAGCAGCTGATTCTGACACATCACGCCATCTGTGTCAAATTATGTAGGAGTACTTTGAACAAGTTAGGCTTGTCAACTAGCCTCAGGCAGGGAGATCAATACAACTAGATCTAGGTAGTGTCCACCAAACATGCGCACTGACAGTAGTACTCGGTGGGCTACAAAACTGACTCAATCAATATAGAAGAATGTAAAGAAGAAGAACAAGACGATCATCTGATGATCCGATCTTGATCAAGCCAATTGAGTCAGTCAATTTAGAAGAAGATAAGGGAGAAGAACAAAACGATCGTCTGATGATCCAGTCTTGATCAAACCAATTGAGTCAGTCAAAATAGAAGAAGATAAGGGAGAAGAACAAAACGATCATCTGATGATCCGGTCTTGATCAAGCCAATTGAGTCAGTCAATATTGAAAAAGATAAGGAGAAGAACAAAACGATCGTCTGATGATCCGATCTTGATCAAGCCAATTGAGTCAGTCAATATAGAAGAGTTAGTTAGTTACTTAGATCTAGTTACTTTGTGGGTTTAACGTCACTTTTCAACAGCGTAGGTCATATCAGCGACGTGCTATTGAGACATGTTTATATGCTGCCACACATGAGCCATAAGGTATAGCACAACTCGAATGACTCACCCAGTCACAGTATACTGACATCGGGCTAACCAGTCTTAGCACTGTTCTCATAATGCTGAGCGCTAAGCGAGACACTTACTAAAATGCCAATTTTAAAGTCTGAGGTATGCCTCGGCTGGGAATCAAACCCGTGACCTCCCACTTCCGAGGCGGACACTCTAACCACTAGGCCATCGGATCGGTAAGTTTCTCAAATTGTGATGCGCAGTGACAAAATTTTAAAATGGCATCCACTTCACAGATTTAATCACCCTTCCATACAGCAGCCACTGCTGTCGTCTCTTTCATTAAGAACATCAATATGTCAAGAAACGCTTTTCATCGTCCATCCAACTCTTCCGCCATTTTAAATTGCAATGTGTAAAAAATCCCATTCTGTAGGGTCTCGTACCTTCAGTGACTCATGGTTACTCCGTTTATGAGATTTTAAGTCTTCTATGTGCTCCTTCTCCTTTGCGGCAAACTCCTTCTCTAAGGTGAGGTTACGCAGGTCGTGTTCCACTTTGGCCAGATGCTCCTCCAGTTCTAAATTGTGTCGCCTGGTTGAGTTGAGTTCCTAAAGGGAATAAAGAAAAAAAAAGGGGGGAGGGGAGACACAATTTATGAAAATGGGCTGAGGACAAAAATGTAAACAATAACTGACAATTGATAAACCATTTTAAAAAAAGCCCAGACAAAACAAAGTCGAAAAAAAACCCAAAACTAATCAACTTTTCAATTTGGAAAAGGGGACACCTCAGAAGCACTGTTAAAAAAAAAAAAAGCATTGTTAACTTTCTGTTGTACACACATAAAACTTGTACCTTTGTATATAACATGATTTAGATGAAATGATACTGTGACATTCTCACCCCGATTCAGGCACTTCTTCTATTACTTATAATGTAAAGAAAACTTTCTCTTTTTTTTCATGTTGCACGGGCACTATTTTTCTCAAGACCACCTGTCCAAGATCTTTTGAAAAGAGATTCAATTCAAAGATATTTTCAAGAATTCAAAGCTGGATGAGATTCTGAAAACATCATGGAACTCGATTAATTGGAAGAAATTCAGAGGAAAATATCCTAATAATTAATCAGAAAAAGTCAAGGCTTTCTTATTGTCCATGTTCTTCTTCTAAACTGACTGACTCGAGTCACTTAAGCTGAATAGAGGACTGATTAGTGTGAAAACTGTACCTGTTTTAAAGTAAGGTTGACCTGTATAAGCCACTGAATGAATTCCTCTGTCCTGGCACGGAGCTTGGAGAAGTCTTGGAGAAAGCCAGCCTGGCCTTCTGCACTGGAGTCCACTTTCCCCAACAAAGCAGCCCGCAGCAACTCCATTTCTTGTTCCACTGTGCTATGGTAATGATGCATGTCCATCAGACGAATATCTTTGCAGCCTGATGTAAGCAATTAAAAAGAGTAAGGGTTATATGGAGGCATATAGGCAAAATGAGATGAAAGTGATATGTAGAATGACACAAGGTTCATGTGACCCTGAGAATTTGTCAACATTCTCTCTTCACCTCTAACAGGGGTTTGGGTCACCATTCATCTCTTCTTGCTATCCAATATATTCCCGGCCTCATAGCTGTACCTTCCTTGTTGTTTAACTAGGTTATAAGATTATCAGATAGTTCTCTACTATCAATGTACTAGTGAGCTGCTTTCTGGACGGTAATTTTTTTGATTTTCATGATAATGAGCTGGTTGGAAAGACGAACAATCCAAATGGGGGACCATGAGATGTTGTTTTTAAGGGCTTATGGACCTTTTAAGCCCTTAAAGATGTGAAATGTCTTATTCAAAAATGTTAAGGACCATTAAAGACCACTTTAAGCCACGATGACAGTATATATTAAATATATATGTTTTATTCCTGTAAACTCCTTAGGAAATTTATACAATTTAGGCCACACATTGAGATGGCATATTCTACCATCCTTTTGAATTTGACTCTATTTGAAAATCATTTAAGATTTGCTTGTTCTATTAACAAGGATTCTCATTCATCATATTACGTCTGGTGAGCATCAAGGAAACTTTGCTCTTCATTTTCCCTTTTTATACCAAACAAAAAAGATTTCACTCAATGAATGGGGACTCAACACAATAAAGGCAAAATCCAACAGCAAGCAAGCTTTTGAAATAAAGGAGCAACATTGCATCTTTATAAATGTACGTTGCATTTCTGTTCACCATAATCAGCATGTCTGGTAGATGCTGATAATGTCATTATTGTAAGTGATCCAGGTGGATATTTTAGAGGACATGAAGACTTTTCTAATGCATTTTCGTAGTTGAATCTGTAATTCGCTTGCTGTTTCATGAAAATGACAAGTTGTTCTGGCATTCCTAGTTCAAAAGGTGTTTAATACACAGTTATGGGATAATTCGTCCCTTCAATATGAGATGTGTCAAACTTTGCTTTCATTAGTTTTATTGCTCTAAAGTTTTGCAGATTTTTCCCGTCCCTCTGGGATTTTTTTGTTTTTGTTTTTCTGACTCCCCATGTGTATATAAATGAATGAATGAATATATATATACCCATCAAGCAAACAGCTGAATAGACATGCAAAACCCCATCAATTTTCAACATTAGCAGAAGGCTTGGAGGTTTAGCAAGGTAAGAAATCTTGCATTTCTCAAGATGGCTGACAGACATGTGCTTACTCTCAGTGGGAGAGGCCATACTGGAATCGTCTGTGTCAGTGGGTAGATCATAGTCCCTGCTCTCCAGTTTGGATGGGGGTGCACCACACTTGGTTCCGGAAGAGCTGTCACTGGACATGGCTCTCCTCGAGATGCTGGAAGCCCTTGAAGGATTCTGGCACTCATCCACCTCGTCATCATCATCCTCCAAACAGACTTTCTGTCCAGATGAGGGAGCCAGTGAAACATTGGGAGTATAGTGACGAGCATACCTGAAGACAAAGAGAGCAAAAAACAAACCTCGTATCAACTTCACATGGATAGGACTCAGCCTTGGTCAAAATGGCTGGAGGAGACAAGAAATGTATTTGAATAAGACAAAAGAAAAAGTGTGGTGGTTAAAGAAAAACGAATTTATTTTAGAGCCTATTGACTCATAGGGCCAGAGCTTATTCTGGTTTCTATAGCATGGAGCGGACAGGAAGAGCATCCAGAGATTTCCACGACTAAAACATTATACAGAAAAACAACAAACTTTAAAGATCTCATGCAATCGCACATCTTCCCCTCAACCACTTTACCGTTACACGCACCCAAAAAAAAAAAAAATACAATTGTCATGACGTAAGATAAACCTGACACACAGGCATATTAGTTAACATTAACACCCACAAGGGGTTCATAAAATAAGGAACATTAGTTGATTCAGTCTATTGGTAACTGTCACAGAATCTTCTATTGATAATACTAACGCTAGAGATATATCTAAGTCTATGCCCATGTCACTGTGTGTTGTGCTATACTGTTAATGTGTATTGAATAATTTACTCTATTCTATTCGATACCATAATTGATGCTTTTTGGTAACGATTCCGATACGACGAGCTTGGGGGAGAGAACAATAAACAATATGGCTGAAACAACATGAACCCGTCTTATTCAATTCCTATTATCTCACTGTAACTAAAAAGAGAGAGAGACAATGTGACCAGTCAATAGAAGGAACAAAGGTTCTCAGTGGCAAACACACGCACGGCACGCGCGCACAGACACGTAAATACAAAGGTAAAATAAAGACAATGGGTGGTGCAGACGAGGAAGAGGGGAATATTTAACTAGGGTATCGAAACCCAACAAAAACTACTGTTTGTTATGCTGACCACCATCCGCCGTGCAAGTCACTTTTAACCACACACACAACCAAACAGAGAGAGAGAGAGAGAGAGAGAGAGAGAGAGAGAGAGAGGGCGACGACCTAGCGGTCACACGATGTCCAGCCAACCAGCAGTTTTAGGGGTCGGGTCTACGCGTGCGGCCCGGAATGTTCTTACTTTGGTTTGTCGTCCGTCGGCACGAGGGCCGGTCCGACAACCCCCCGGTTTCTCAAATGGTGCAATCACAGTCTGCGATAAGGCTGTGGGTGACAAGATGGGGATTCATTCAAGTCAATGAACTTGGCGTCGGAGTATGTGTGTGTAAGTGCATGTGTGTTTGAGAGCGACGGAGAGAGAGAAGGGGAAAGGAGAGACTCCGTGAGAGAGAGAGAGAGAGAGAGAGACTTCCTTGGCCTTGGGAATGAGAGAGAGAGAGCTCCTTGGCTTTGGGAATGAGAGAGAGAGAGAGAGACAGAGAGAGTGTTCCGTGGCCTTGGGAATGAGAGAGAGAGAGAGAGAGAGAGAGAGAGAGAGAGAGAGAGAGAGAGAGAGAGATA
>JAOWAY010120633.1:0-10882 GCA_028565895.1 Goniobranchus geometricus
GAGAGAGAGAGAGAGAGAGAGAGAGAGAGAGAGAGAGAGAGAGAGGAGGCAGACAAAGACAAGCAGGTGTAAAAGAGATAAACGCAGAATCTACCTAGGTCTTTCTTAATCAAAATACCACACATAACTAATTAGTTGAATGATAGTCTTAATTTTCATAACTTTTCTCCCCTCACTTAAAGAGATTAGTATGGTGACACGATTCAAAAGTTTGTCGCACCTAAACATTGATTATCAATAATTCGTCAACATGTTGATTACACTGACGGCTGGGGTGTTTTTCTGTTCACCTAAGAATTGCAAAATTAAACGTTCAAATACGTGTACTGTCATCTGTATAACACAGCCTAGTTTTTGATTCTACCAAATCCTAGATCTTGATCTAGATCTACATCTAGATATCTAGACAACGATAGTTTTCTATGAAGAATAAATCTAGATCTAGAGCTATAATTCACATTGCCCTAACATTTTTTGAGGGTTTTTTTTATTTGTTTGTTTGTTTGTTTGTTTGTTTATTTTTTGTGTTGTTCTTTGTTGTTTTTTGGTTGTTGTTGTTGGGTTTTTGTTTTGTTTTTTTGTTTTGTTTGTTTTGTTTTGGGTTTTGTTTGGGTAGTTTTTGAGTGATGAGTTGGCGGGTGGCAAGAGACTAAAAATAATCTGGCAACTCTGATCTGACTATTCCTCTCCACGGCATTACTCAAAAGGAGATATTGTTCTATAAAGCTGTCCTTATCTTAATTGAAACACAATTTCCAACTAATATTCCTTGGAGCGAGAACTTTCAGTTTATACCTCACATGCCAAAACTAGTTGCCTTTGAGCGGAAGAGTTCAGTATACAGACAGACAGAGGCGATAGGAAATTTTACATAAAAGGAAGAGAAAGTGGTGACTCTTCAAAACGATTGGTTTTGATACTGCGCACCGAATTTACAACAACAGACAATAGAAATCTGTATCGTTCACACACTGCAAATTAATTAGCAATACAACAGATGTCGCCATTGTTGCGGCTTAGCAGAAAGAAACAGCTGGAAAGCAGACGGAAAAGGCGTTCGATAAAGCTGACATTTCTCCAAAAATGGAAGTCTTAAGTCAAGACGGGGATGACAGCCATGGGTTTACATTGCCTGAGTCACGCCGATATCATGGACAGATAAGTATTTTCTTTTGTTCTTTCGGCTGTTTAATCCCAACTTTTTTTCGGAGTCGTCATGCAGTTCATCGTTTCATATGTGCTTCATGGGTTTGTGGCAAGGGTTTTATGCCCTTTCCGGCGTAATCGAGCCCTGGACTCAGAGCAGAGATTTCCCGAAAGAAGGGATTTAACATGCACATGGAACCTCCAAGTGAATTGTCCACCTCCAATAGGACTAGACACTTAAATCCTACCTACTATAGTATCAGGGAGAAGATAGATATCAGAAAGTTGAATTCTTTTACAGAAGCCGAATATGACTGGGCTTCGTGTCTTCCATGATGTGTGAGTCATACAATAATTTGGGGCACTGTTTATTACAATTTTTTTACTATTGAGTATGAATCTAGATCTACATTCTAGAATGGACATACATAAAATGTTATGGATTACTCAATTATAAGGCAAAACTAGCACTGTAACGCAGTGGTAGAGCATTGCTACCGGCCCAATGAGCAAATTGGGCTCGAAATGATTATTACTTCCCAAATATTGGATATATAAATTGATTTAATATCAAGAATTGTTCTTCCAGTGAAGATCCCTTGACTGGAAAGTCATCCATACAATGAACATAATGAGCAAATAGGTGTTGCAGGTGGGGGCAGGTGTGTTTTAGAGTTGTCTTACTTACGTACAATTTGCACTTTGTCAAAGAAGCTTCAAGGAAAAATTCGATGATGGATAATGATGATTAAGATGACACAACCAGGATGCTATGGCGGGGCATCCACTTTGAAACTGCTTTCAGAGCTGCACTCTAAGCTTACTACACTTATCATAATATATCCTGGCGTCAAACAGGCCTGAGAGGTACAAGCACCTGCAATATTGGTCCTGTAATTCGGGTAACACTCTGAAATTTGCATACGTAAAATGGATGAAACTCGACTGTGTTGTTCCAGTCTTTCCAATGGGCCCATACCACGCCCACTCTGGGTAGGAGCCGGCAGAGGCCCGAGAAAATCCAGATGATTGTGAGATTCTAACCGCAACCTACCGGCTGTAGTCCATCGCGCCAACCGCTACGCTTCTGCTGTTGGCGCTTCAAGGTAAAAATTAAGTCCAGATCAACATAACATTTTAAATTCTTTTCTTCAAGCATGGAAGCGTTCTCTGCATTCCTTTGTAAACTCCGTTGACAAACAATTAATTAGTAAGTCCATAAAAGCGTCGTATGTGGTCTCAATATCATGAAACATAGATGCCTGTCGTAAACTAAATTTCAACTACATTCGGTTTAGACAGACACATCTGTGAATGAAAGCATATTCTGAAGGCTCGGTAATTAAATATCATGACCGCTAGCATTTGCCTTTTCCGCTTCTTTTAATATTTACCCTAGAAAGAATATTATTTCCCGAGCCGAATGCTCGAATGCGTCAGAAGGTGATCCGGTGCATTTCCTCTCCAAAATTATATGCAATGTCTTAAAATGGTGAATTTCTGTGGGGACCGCAAAATGATGTCAAACCGAAAGAGGAAGAAGCGCCTTATGAACACATGCATTCAAAAAGTTCCCATTTTGGTGGGTAGGGCCCATTCTTCAATCTATTAAACCTGGCGGGTGGGGGGCGGCGATTCTTCAATCTATTAAATCTGTTATTCTTCTAGAACTCAAATCAGTGGAAGAGCTTGAGCACCTAAAATCTACTGCCACGAACCTCAAAGAATGGAAAAAGCTGACGCAGATCACCGACGTTGCTGAGTCGTCCTGTTCCGCTGAACAAGATGCGAACAGCAATTTCGTCAGGAAGTCATTGTTTAATAGTAGAGTATTACCCAGTATGCCCTTTCATGAAGTGGCTACTGTTCATGATTCACTTCTATCCAGAGGAAGTGTACAGATTTAGAAGGCTCTTGACAGCTATGACCAACAATTCTTTAGCCAATTTAAGTACACCTACAATATCCCATCCATTCCGACTCAAGTCGAGGACACTATGATCCGGAATATGGTGTGAACATAACTGATGGATGCAAACCGATCACCATATAGTCGTTTTACTTCCCTTACCAGAAGATATCTAAGTTAGCCTCAATAAAGGCCTAGAATGCAACAATTCTTGAGCCTGAATTCCGAAATTCTAGTCATACTCTGGCATCGCCAGAACGTACCCAATTGAACTATTGGCGGAGTGTTGATCGTATCTGAGCACGAATAGAGAGTCAAGAAGCATTCAAGAAGGCCAGTACAAGAGTGCGTGACCGCTTGGGTTCGGGGATCGCTGGTGCGGACTTTGTGTCAGTGTCCGTAGGCAAGGCACTGCACTTCTCTAACCTCATCCGACTCAGGCGTGAATGAGTACCTGGCTGTTAAGACAGCGCTGTCTCTGTCAGATAAAAATGGATTCGAGCCAAACACGCTGCAAGTCTTGCTCTAAATATTATGTTTTGCTGTTGGTCAGGGGAGTAAAATGCCATTCTACAGCGATGAGAGCATGGTTATGCCTGGAACGGGCGCTATAAAAATGTCATCGTTCCTCTTTACAGGTCTTGCTCGGAGAAAAAACCAAAACCACTTTCAGCGATAGAAAAATATTCGCTTATTTTCCTTTCTGTGTGGGCTTTAAAATGTGCAGCAGAGCTGTTCTGCCGTGTATCATCAACCAATTCGATGGCAGAATAGTCAGCTGTGGGACTTAAAACGACTGAGCCCTCAACGCTCCAGATGTCAGCCAGCTGGGCCTGCCATCTTGGGGAATATTTGACGGACAAAGTATGTGGCAAAACATAAAAAAAAACATTCATAATTTTAACGTTCGCGCAATGGTGAGTATTTACAGGCGCGATTACCCCAGAACAGTGTGTGTGTTATTGTTTATTTCGTGTTGCACAAAATTTAGGAAATCTGAAACATATCTTATAAATGGATGAATTATTCACATATCTTATCAAGCTCTGTTTTTAAGAAAAGTGAACTGATGTCCCTGCTCTTTAAAAAATTTTGGGTCTGTAAAACATAGTCATGCACTTTTTAGATTATGTTCTTGAAGTTTGTTGAAGTTTGTTCAGGTCACATAGAGCATACATACATACATACATACATACATACATACATACATACATACATACATACATACATACAGACATACATACATACATACATACATATGTACATACATTCATACATAATATCAGATAATTTTCTCTCTTTTGAATGCTTTCCAATGCAACCTTGCACCTTTTGGAACTTTCAGGATTTTCTTTTTTTTTTTCTTTTTTTTAGTTTTTTTTTTGTGGATTGGTCCCAGGGGTTGCTTTTTTGAGGGGAGGATGTTTTGCTATTTTTTAAGTTTATTTTGGTGTTTTTGATTGTTATTTTCATACTTTTTCTTACTTTTTGGGGAATAAAATGTCTCCATTTTTGTCCTATTTCAGACAGTTGGAAGCAATCCCCAACCATACAGATCTAAACTTACCTTTGTTGAATTGCCTGGCTTTGAGAAATTAGTCTCTGACTCAGGATATCTCAGCCTTCGAGATGGTCCATCTGTCAGCAAAGCTTTGGTAGCACTGAATCAAGTGGTGAACTCCCTTAGCAGTAATCCTTATTCTGATCGAGTCATCAATTACAAGTAAGATTTACATGTATCCCAGCCTGCCAAGCCCCCTCCCACTTAACCGCTACCAAGCTTGACTAGGTTGGACTAGAGTGTTCTTCACAGAGTACATAAATGTGTTGAAGGCTCCAGCTCTGATTTTTTTTTGATTTTTTTTTTTCTTGGTTGGGTTTTGTTGTTGGGTTTTTTTTAGGTTTTGGTGAGTTTTGTTTTTTGTTTTTTTATTTTGTTGTGTTTTTGTTGTGAGATCTTTTTTTTAGGGAGGGGGGGATTTTGTTTTTTGTTTTTTTAATTGCTTCTTCAGAGGGTTTTTTTTTATTGTAAAAGCATTCTCGCCCAAATGAAGTGACCTTTGGCAATTAGAATTGTTCAGCTGTTACCCTTAGCAGTGTTAGTTCATATGGTTACTTTCTTCTTTAGTGTACTGCCTTAAGACAAGGGATGGAAATCTAAACTTGTGTGAAGTCTGAGGCAGATACTTGCCATTTTAGGCTTTGTTGTTATTGCTGAATGACTATATTTTGTGCCCATGCAAGTGTCATCCTTCACGTATACATACCATCATATGATTAGGGCATCCTAAGTAAATCCAACTTTTGCCGCAAAAATCTTAGACAATTAGCCTATAACATCGGTAGTAGAACCACTTCAGGAATTTTTGAAATTCAGGAAAGTATTTGAAAATCTGATTTGTTTCAGATGTGCATTTGGTACATCAAATTTGATGTCATTTCATACTGGTGATCATTACTATTAATGCAGTCCGTACAAAAGACTTTAAACTTATGCTCTGAATGTCAGTCTATATACAACATTATTTTAATAAAAGTAAAAGGCCACTTCTGAATACATATTAAGGTAGGGTCAGCCCAGAAATCTTCAAAAAAATTGGTGTTTTTTGTGTGTCATCCGTGTAATGTGCAAATGACCATTTTATATATATTAATGAATTCATCTTTGGGTTGATCAGAAATTTTACAACAACAGAAAAAACTGCCAAAATTATGCTGCATATCTATTCATTGTTTTTCCCTAGTGATTCAAAGTTAACACAGTTGCTACAGGAAGAGCTTGGAGGTAATTGCCACACCAAAGCACTTGTCTGCCTCAAGCCTGAATCCAGTCCTGATGTGATAAATGCAATTATCAAATTTTGTAATTTTTTGTCACAAGTCAGGAACTTTCCCATTGTGAATGATTATTTAGCACAGGTCAGTTCTGAAGTTTAATGGCTTTTGCTTCTTTTTTTTCTATTTTATTATTAGTGTTATTTATTATTGATTTTGTATGCTGTGATGATTTTCTTTCTTTTTTAAATCTTTGAAATTTCATTCACTTATAAAACATCTCTCAAATTTTGATGCTTGTTTAGCAAATAAAAAGATATTAGATCAAAAAGGCAAACAATAAAACTAAACACAAGAAAATGCGGTCTAAATTTAAGAAAAAAAATTTCGTTCAAATTATATGACAAAAGATCAATAACCTCTTTTCTTTATTTTTCTTGGCAGAATTTATGTACACAGTACAAAGCAAAGATAATTGAACTAAAGCAGCAAGCAGGAGTAGGACCAACAATGGCTGCCACAGGCCCATATGCATCAGATCCTGCAGCAGAAGTCAGACGTTTGCAGACAGAAAATGTATGCCTCATGTTCTTGTTTTGTCCATTAATTACTTTATGATTTAAAGAAATGAGGACCAATTATTTTAAGTTTACCACTACAAAATGTTGCAGTTCATGATCTGTCAATCTCGCTAATGATAATTGCTATAAATCTGAATCTTATGCAGGTGCTAGGAATGATTGCATTGTTTTAGCTGCAAGTACAATCTAATTACTACAAGAGCTGTGAATTCTTACTTTGGGATGATACTCTATACATAGATATTTTTTACAAATGTTAAATGTTAGGGTAAAAAGAAAAAAATATTGAAAAAATCCACTGCTTCTTGTTTTCTTCTAACCAGCTGGTTTTGAAAGATCAAACTGAAAGGCTTCAACTCAAGGTTGATCAAATGAACAGCAAGTTTGGCCATGTTGCCAACACAAAGACAGATCTATCACAGCAACTGCTGCTGAGTGAGGAAGAAAAGCTTAAAGTAATTGTATAATCACTCTCATACATTTTTGTTCATTTTTTTTCTTTATTCGTCAAGGATGAAATTAAGAGGAAAATTGATCAGTCTTTTATTATATATTTTAATCTTTTAAGATAAGATATCATCCCTCATGAACCTGAATGTTCATATAATTGTATTTGACATGACTTTGATCATGTAGGAATTTGAGATTCCATGCAGCTCCAAGAAAAAATTCAAACTGCTCATTTAGGCAGATACAATTGTTATATCCTAATTACTACTTCAGATTAATTGTATGGCAAAAAGTGTATGATAGACGTTTCATCCTTATCCATAACAATGACAATGCAAATTCATGAAAAATTTGAGTCATAATAATATGTCTGACAAAGCTGTTAAGAAAACAATACAAAGTACCATTGCTGAAATGAGCCAGAACTGCTTTCAACTCAAAATATGAGTACCGGTATTTGAGCTTTAAATATTTACAAAAGATACTTTATCATATCATACAGGACTCAGCAACACGATCTCATTTATCTTTAAAAATTAATACTTATCTGTTTCAAAACATAATACACAGCGTAAAATTCCAGCACTGAACTGTACTTCTTAGTTGAGCTGGCTGCTGGCCATTACCCAGACACGGCCACAGGTCAGGCAGTGTACAACCCCCATTACCTGCATTCCCTGGGGACCAATATCCCGAACCAACCGCCTGCTCATGGAAATAGTCGAAATCAGTTTGCTTATTCCCCTTATAACTGTAATCCTGTCTTTCAACCTCCTTGTGTCTTTAATGCATTCAAACAATCCATGTATCCTCCTGTGCATCGGGCAATTTGTTTCAGCCTAGTGCTCATGGTTATTGAATTATGAGTGGTTGGAAAGGGTATATATTTTCTGTGAAATTACATAACAATTCTCTCATTAGTAACTGATTATACAAGTCTCAGACCATTAATTGGGTTCAAATTCAGTTTAATCCATTGCCAAATATCTCATAATGATGTTGTGTTCAAATCTTTTTGTCGACAGTTACGACTGTGAAGTAATAAGAGATAGATCCAGGCCTAACCCATTTCCACGTTCATTTTGGGCAACGGAAGTGTATTGTGCATTAAAAGACCCCACCCATGCTACCCCATATTTGCACATTTTTGTTAGGTTTAGTTTTAAAACACCACAGACTATTAGATCTAGAAGAAGCAGCTCATTTACTTGATTTAAAGATTGCATCACTGCCAGACATATATCTCACATCACTAGGATAAGCATGAAAAGATAACAGGGATAATTGGAAAAGAGGCTTTGAGCTCAGAGAAGAGGCTGATTTTTTCAATTTTTCAAAAGATGCCTCGTTTTATGTGAAACACACAAAGACATTCCAAAATATACTCAACTTGTAGAAGACACAGAAGACACAATTTCTGATTTACCACACACACACAACTTACATCTAGGTCAGGCCCTCACATTACACCTCAAGTTTATCATTCCAGATCATGTATGGAAAACCCCTGCCATAAATACACACAAGAAAATGTTTTAGAATATCTCCCATACACAAATGTCACACAAAAAAGACATGCATGGAAGAAGCTTTTAAAATAGATGAGCCTACAGAATTGAACTTTTTTAACACACTCAATCACGCATTCAGTCAAGCTCACAACAGAATTTCTTAGACAAAACGCATCACAAGAGGACAAAATTCCTAACCCAAAACAAGACATAGGTTATTACATGCGTTTCTACCGACAAATCTTTCCTTATAAGACCATCCCAAAAGGCACATATTAAAACACCACTATATTTCACATGTAAATACTAAATGCACATCACTTCGGGCTGTGGTTAATTGGCAGGCCATCAAATAGCAGCAATAAAGAGGAGAGCCCATGGAATTTGAAATGAGGTGGAGAAAATAAAATTCATTCTTAAAAGTCAGATTTTATACACAAGTCCTGCTCTTTTCGATTAAATTCATCACAATCAAAGTAAAAATGAATCGAAAGCATTAGTGTTGTTTATTTGTGTAAGTGAAAGACCGTTAAAATGCTTTTGTGTTGTAATATTGTGGAAGAAAAACGACGAATTGGGAAAATTAAATGTGTGCAGTTTTGTTCTCATAACTGCCAGCTCCAGTTAACTTAATGAAGAGTTTGCTATAGATATCTATGACTTGTCTAATGTTTCATATTGTGTTAGTCATGCATATTCGGTGGTCTGGTGTTCAAGCTTTTGAACATTTAAATTGAGCAATTAGCAATCTGGGAACCTCTAACAGTGCCAAGTTCAGAGCTTTATAAATAGAACACAATTAGTCCCAAGGTATTTAATATTTCACCGGCAGGGAGGATATCCCCCTCCAAACGCCAGGAGTTTATCAAAGTTGTTCTCAGTCAATAAAATTATGATCTTAAATAGTCTTATCATGCCCCGAACAGTCATGCTCACGAAGCTTCAGGTTTGACTGGCCGGTAACCTTGATCACGTTGACCCAACGAAGGCTTCTGTGCAACTAAAAGGTGCGCCCTTAGTTGGCGTGAATAACATCTATCATATAGTCTGCATTCTATTTTTTCTTTAAAGTCTTGTTCCTATCTGATATCTCTTTCATTATTTTCACCATCTGCAGTTTTAGCATATAAACATTTGACATTTTGTCTTCACTCTGCATATTATCATAGGAGCAGAATTGTACTGATTTGACTGAGATTCTTTGAATGTTCAGAGGACATAAAAAAACTTATAGAGGGCTTCAACACAAATCTTACTTTCATGCATAAGTTTTACTTTGATTTTGTCAATGTATGAGTTTCGTATTGCAGTCATATATGATCTTTTAAATTCAAGACCATCTACCGAACAATAAACAGTTTTAAATATCCCTGAAAATTTTATTAAATCTGAATTCACTGAATAGTCTTCATATGCAATAATGTGTCAGTCAAATAGTTGATCCTTTGCCAAAATAAGAAGCTAGTGCGATAATGATTTTATTGTATTTCAGGTTTCTCAGTCCTTGGTAGAAATGCAGATAGAAAACAACAAGATAAAGGAAGAGGCAGAGGCAACAAATTTTGAACTCACTAATAAGGTACCTTGTGCTTGTTGACTGAATGAGTATGGCACAAAGTGTCATAATTTAGGCATAGAGATTTGATTTATCCACAATGTTCAGATTTTTTGTTTTGAAAAGAAGGGGAACAAATTTAGCAACTGATCTCTTTCCAAGTCAATGTAAAATGAATACAGAATACAGCTGGTCTTCCCCTTCATTTGACTTAGTAAGAAAAGAAGGAAAGTAGAAGAAGTTAAATCAGGTAAGTAGTGATGATTGACTTTTATTCTTATCATCCTTATCTTTACACTGTATCAATAGTGGAATAATAATTATACTGGTAATAGTATGATAATAATGATAAGAATAAGAATAATGATATATTATATAAAAATGGTAAAATTATTATAGGTGAAAAGAAAAACCAAAGCTGAATAATGTAAGCCCATTATTTCAATAATTGTGATTTCATCAGTCAGTTTTTGCCATGCATGGATATTATTATCACTGACTACATTTTTCAAATTTGGAATGTTTGTTTCCATGCAGATAATTCTCCTTGAAAATCAGCTTGTTGAGGCTCAGAATGAGAAAGACAAACATCACAGGGCTTGCAAAGCAGCCAATGAACGTCTGCATGAAATGGAGAGAGACAGAAAAGATCTGGCAGATGAGTATGTGGTTCTGAAAACAAACTACCTTGCTCTCACCAATGAACACAAGAAAGAGGTAAATTCATGAGTCTGTCGGACTATTGTCACATTCTTTAATAATCTGAGTTTTATTAGAGCACCAAATCCACTCAATTTTCTCAAAGTCAAAGCCCTGAACAAGTGTTCGGCGACCAGCCTTTTCCAACCAAATAGCTTCTCAACTCCATGTGGAATGTAAGAAGTGAGAGGTTACTATCTAAGAAGGCAAGAACTGAGAGATACAAAAATTCTTTTGTCCCATCTTCAATAAGGCA
>JAOWAY010120744.1:0-10882 GCA_028565895.1 Goniobranchus geometricus
TGACATATTTGGAGAGCTTAAATCACTGGATGACAAACAAAAAGCAGAAAATAATAGCATGAACTTCCTGAGATTGTTTGAACAGAGAAGTGAATGGTGTGTCATGGTCACCAATGTCTGTCTCAGACCTGGGACTTGATGATGATGATACTTTAGTCATTTCCAAAGTACTCGGTCCATCTAGACAGCAAGTGACCCTGACAGTACTTTTAAGTCATGCAATGCTCATGAATGTCGGATAGCCACTGAACAATGCCTTCTTCCCTCTCCTTACAAAACTTTCCCCTCTGAGGACACAAAAGAGACCCTGTGAGTGTGAGAAGACGACAGACAGGAGAAGAATCTTTCACTCACCCATCAGCAGCCCCTTACTGCATGCAGGGAGAGTTCTCGCAGTTGGCCTATTCTACATCCTCACAGTTGTGGACCCTGGCACCTACACTGGGAGCCTAGAGTAGGAGTAGGAGTAACTCACCTTTATGACCAGTCTAGCATTCCAGCCCCCTCATTTGTCAGGATCAACAAAGTTCCACCCATAACACATCTTTCTGAGGTAAATTAACAACATATATTACATATATATTGTCTGACAAAAGTTATGCAAATAAATATGTTGTTGATCATGAGTCGAAATCAATGTCACAATTCATATCAAGATTATGGATCAACAATGTCTTAGTAAAACCATGTTTATGAATTGCTTTCAGGATTTTCAATTGACTTGAAGTTAATTGCATGATTCTGTTAGTGTTTTTGCTAGCTCCCTAAAATCTTTTAAACAGAAAATTAGAAACAAATTTTCCCTTGAGAAAATTAACTTTTTGTTATGAATTAATCTCAGACTTATTGAATCTCTGTGTTCCGTTGTTAAAAAGCACTACAGTACAATAATTATATCCCCCCATTCATATGACTCTGAACACCTCGGCACTCACACAGATCTTCCAAAGTTCACTTAACCAAGGAGAAGTACCTGAAAACTGGAAGCAAGCAAACATAATGCCAATCTATAAAAAGGGTGACACAAAAAATGCAGAAAATTACAGGTCTGTCTCCATCACCTCTATCCCATGTAAATTGCTAGAACACATAATTTTCTCAAGCGTGATGGGATCATCTGGAAAAACATGAAATACTGACAGATGTACAACATGGTTTAAGAAGAAAAAGATCCTGTGAAACACAGCTGATAATATCCTGCGATGATCTAGCAGAGAACATTAACAACAATCTTCAAACCAACGCAATCCTGTTGGGATTTCATTAAAGCGCCAACCAAGATCTTTGTAAATTGCTAAGGAATCTTCATAAATGACTGAAGTTACAGCACAAACCAGGCAGAAGAAGAGGAAGAAGTTGAATCTCTATCTCCGTATTTGAGCCTAAAAAAACCCAACCCAAGCTGTAAGTCTGCGATGGACAGTGTGCTCATAAATGAGCCATCCATGAGTTCCGGTGTTGTTTCTTACCACAGCAGCTATTGCTTCAGGCCTCAGTTTATGGCAGATTGACGGCTAGACCTAGAATAATCAGCTCCACCTCTGGTCTGTCTTAAAGGTGATGAATGGCTGAAAGATGACAACACAGGTCATTGGTGATATTTTTTAGATTGTATCATGCACCTAGAGACCAATGGCTCTTTTGGACTAGCTCAGCGTTAGCCTCCCTTGCAGACTGAATTTCAATTATTTTTCTGTCACATTTATACCCAATAAGCCAGACATTAATTCATAACAAAGGCTTAATTTTCTTGTGGGAAATTTTTTTCTCATTTGCTATTTTAAAAGTTTTCAAGGGAGTTGACAAAAATGCTCACTAAATCATGCAATTTACCCCAAGTTCATTGAAAATCCTGAAAACAACTCACAAAAGCATGATTTTACTAAGACTAAGACATTGTTGATCTATAAGTTTGTCATGAATTGTGACAATAATTTCAATTTATGATCAACAACATATTTATTCACTTAACATTCGTCTGTCAGTACATATTATCAGCATCATTCATCAATCACCTTAGTCCACTTTTAGGTTTTGAGTTAGCCTGATCACTTAAAAAAACCTGATATCATTTTGAACTCAAACTTGTTATTCAAGCCATTCAATACTGTAAAAATGGGTTCAGTTTTAAAATTAAAACCATAAAAATTCACTTCATATAAAATTGAAAGTCTTTTACGTTTTTCTTAAAACTGCCAAAAGTGACTTGAGCAATAGTGGAATGATGGTGATCATGTATTCTAAAATAAAATTACATCATCAAGCTGTCAAACTTTTTGTTCAAAACATGCTTTCCAACATTGAAACCTTTCGCACAGCTCTTGATGTATCTTTGTACGCCCTTCAATTGACAATCAACAGATCTCACATCAAAATACACATGATACATTAAAAAGTGAGACCTGTACATGTACAAAACTGGAACTGTTAACTTCGATTCAACTGATATTTTAAAAAACAAACAAACCCTGGCTGAAAAAGAAACTCGGGAAAAAGTCCCAATAAAAAAAGCTACCAAAACAATTGTATCAGACTACTGATGAAAGAGGAAATCCAGTGGATTCCCTAGTAGCAATAAGTATTGATCAAGATAGAAACTTTTATATGTCATGTCAGCTAATTACATTATACAAAGTACATAAACATAAACATGTGTCACACTTTAAGTCCAAGAACCTTTGTCAAAACAAGAGTTTAAATGAAAAATATGGCAAAAAACAATGTTGATGTCTGGCAGCATCACAGGCAAATTACAAATAGAATCATTCTATGCCAATGCCATGACTTTGGACAGAACAACTCATAAACTGCTTGATAATGTTTTCTTTTCAGGAGGTATCAACAAGAGATTCTTCACAGCCCACCTCCTTATTCTCATTTGTATGATTTCAGAAGTACATGAACTTCTAAGTTCAAAAGTACTTCATTTTAAGGAGCGTGGCTCAAGATGAGAAATGTCTTTCGTATATTTTAGTTAACAAGACATATTTTTGAATGGCATTTTGAAGCCATAAACGTAGAGTGGAAAAAAACTAAGCAACTTAAGGATTCCTTAAATGTAGTTTTGAGAATATAAAATCTTATGAACTTAAGGAAAATTTTATCTGTGAGTACACTGATATATATAAATAATGGTCATGTTCAAGGTTCATCTATATGTACTCTGTCTTGGTCTGAGAGATTTTTCAGAAAAATAAATCTCGACAAATGTAATATGAACAAGGGAGTTGCTGCCATAAACTTGTTTCAAGACACTGGTATGATGCAGCTGCTGGGAATGCTTAAATGCTTTTCTTATAATAACACCAAATAGGTTCCAGACTCGAAATACTATCAACACAAAAAACAAAACCATGATGATGTTTGAGTGTGAATGAGAGGGAATGTATGCAAATAAATGCAATATTTCAAAGGGGTAATAATCCAACTGCTAGTCAAGATAGGTACATAGCAGATAAGTACTGGGAAGTGAGACACCAGCCAACCAATTTTCTCTTCAAAAGGATGGCACTTCAATAAAACCAAGGGTTCAAAGCATGAGCACTCTTGTCACTCAACCTCTTTAAGGACAACACTGGGGTAGTGCTAGGGTCAATTGATTGATTTAGTTAACACTGTCATAAGAAACACAATCAGCTTGTCTATTTATTTTCACACTGCTTTTGGTTCAATTACATTTTTAAAATAAAGATGGATGGCCTATTGAAGTGGGAATGAGGAAGGGGTCTTGTACAAAAGGCGCGCCTACAAGAATAAGTATGGAAAAGAGAAAAATAACAGGTCTGAAATATCATCTGGAAAGATAGGAATATCGTAATGAAACGGAAACTTAATATTTTGAAAAGTTGGTATATGTGGATGTGAAGTATGGACCTGAAGTAGCAATATGTGAACAGACTAAATCTAGTAACAAAGATGACCCTTTTCAAAATATTGAGAATAAAATGGACGGAAAAAAAAAAATGAAAGTGTACTTAGCATACAAATGGAACTACTTAAAGAAGTAAGCAAAAGACATTAATTCATGTTGGACATAGCAGAACAAATTTAACCAAATTTAATGGCACAGTCCTTAAGGGAAAGACGGAAGGAAAAAGAAAACAGAGATGACCATCGGTGTCCATTCTTTTAAACATAAAGAAAAATAACAAATATGAATATGCATAAGATGACTGGAATGAAAAGAGGCAGACACAAATGGATGCAGATTGTCAGCAGTGTTGTGGCAACCATTGAAGATGGTTTATGCTGACTATTGAACGTTTTGTTTGATTCTTTTAAAGAAGTATGGGTTTACTAATGTTTAGGCCCCTTCTCTCGAGAGTTAACATCTCCCCACATCTCTCTCTCTCTTATGCTTGCAAATTAACCCTCAGACCCATCTCAACACTTTGGATGGAAATGGAAACAACATTTATTGATGTGCAGAGTGACCATTTCATTGGCGGACCCCTGTCCAATGTATCTATTATCAATTTTCTTATCGCCTGTCTGTTTATGTGTTACTAAACTCCCCTGTTCAAAGCCAACCAGTCTTGGCAAATTAGGTATCTAATCAAAGCTTTCACTCTGATGAATGTCTCTTGAAAATTGTGTTTTGATTAAGATTAAGATAAGAACAACTTAACAATATATGGCATTTGAGTATGACCACAGAGAGGAATACTCAGATCAGGGTTGCAAGATTATCTTTTGCTATCCTGCCAAATCAATGCTCAAAAACTGCCAAATGCAACAAAAATACCAAATGTCAAAAAGGTAGGAAAATGTTGAGTATTGATGGTAAAACTATGTTAAAAAGTGAGAAAGTGTGAAAAACGTGAAACCGTGAGATTTAGACATGGATTCAGACTTTACTTTAATATATCTAGATCTAGATTCTAGACCTTAACGTAGATCTAGAGCCAGAAATATTAAGATCTAGATATCTAGGGAAAATAATCTAGATATAGCTCTAGATCTAGATTTATATATCATAGAAGCCTATTGCTATCTGTTGTATCGTCAGGACCAAATTTTAAATAACCTGATGTTGTTTGTTTACCTGTAGTACAAACCTACCTATCTTTTAACTATGATTTCTATCTAGATGACACAAACAGAAATACATAAGGGTTGTTCAACAAAACTGCAAAATGTTGGCCTACCTGTCCTGATCTTCGCAAACTACTGGCAATTAGTTAAGTATTAAATGTATAAATCCATCACGCATGTCAAGAATAGTTCAAAGATGCCTTGCAAAGTCATACCAGTGAAAGCAACAAAGAACAAAGTTTTGATATGACTACCGTCAACACTTTCTCTTCATCTACACCGGATCCACCTATGGCAAGACTTACACATCAAAGTAGAACCCAGGATGTAACTATGGTGATTACAACCACTATTTAAAAAATGTGTTCTTTATAAGTAATAGACCATACCAGTATGAAGAGGATTTGCATCCCTATTTCTAAACAATTTCAATCAGGAACCCATTTTATGGTAATTCTTAGGTCAAGAGATAGGGTTCAAAGGGTCAATATAAATAATATTGCAAAATAATTTTTGAAAAACCAACAAATTCGATGAACACCTTAAAGAAAACATGGGGCAACACAACTGTAAAGCATCCCCCTCCCCTCAACCTGTCTGCAAAAAACCCGTCATGTTAATGACAAATATCATTATCGCCCAAATACAGTCAATGCATGGACAGGCTTAACTTGCTCCTTGCCACTGTGCATTTCGATAGCAACTTTTACATTGATGTTAAAAGTCAAAAGTTGAAAGGAACAATTGATTTCATATTTCACAGAAACAGCCATGAACACTTTCTACCAAGGATATGCATTATGCTGTGAAAGAAAGAAACATCAACAAAACAGCAACTTATACAAAAACCCCAAAGCAAGATACCTTTTAACCTGCATCAACAACAAAAAGACACATCATGAAAATGTGGGTATGCTTCCAGTTTACTATCGTATGAATGATGTTAGAAGGTGGATTTTGATAAACATTAAATATCATAGCATCATCCCTACTGGAGGGGCACAGAAATTGACCACATTCAACTTTGGTCTCAGTTTGTTAACATGTGTCCTGTTATACAGAATAGGTGTGTAAGGAATGAAAAGCATTGTAAACAAATTCTATATTCTTGGTAATTTACTTGGCTTAATATATGAGTACAGTTGAAAGTGTAGGATCAGAAGCAGTCTTCTGATTATTTTCATTACCCATTTCATCAGGTATAAAACACACCTAAAAGGGTTAAATTTCAACACAATATGCTTTTAGATCGTGTATAAAATGCATTCAGCTTGTACTTTCATTATGAACATATTTCTTCATGCAATTTGTAAATGCCTCTTATGCACTTCCGATATTATGACTACTTAAATTGCTGTCAAAAAGACAGCCTTGTGATCAGACATTTAAGACAGGAAGCAGTTACTAGTGGTTGGTGGCTCTCATATATCTTCATACATCCTAAAGTGAAGGAAGTACAAAGACCACACCCTTCATATCATTAACAGCATTCCAGTTTACTCTAACAATAACAATAACAATAATACCTATATAGCGCCTTTCCTTATTTAGCTCAATTACACTAAAATGTCTCTGAGGATATTCTTTAGTCCAAGTACTGATGCCAGTAAAGATATGAGCTAGTCCTGAGCCGAATTAATGACTAAATGAACTTTCAAGGCCTCATTGAACCCAATCTCCTGAAAAAAATAGTTTCAATCCGTCAATCCAACTTTCTAAACTTAACTATCCCAAACAATGAACATAAATCTTTAACTGTTAAGTACAATCAAAATGCTGACCCGAACAAGTACAAAAAATCAAAACAAACGAAAAGGGTCAATCAATCAGAATGAAACATCTCAAGTGAGACTTTTACAAAAATTTGATCAGAGCTTTGATGAAATAAAATTCAATCATGCAAACAAGTTTTGAAGAAAATTTGGCCACTTTCAATGACTTTAAAAAAAGAAAGGGAAAAAAGTCTACTACTTTTGAAAATTCTGAAACTAAAAAAAATCAATAAAAGATCAGATCTGCATCCTATTTAGAGAAATATTAACAAATCTTATAAGTACTCATTAAGTCTTTATCAAGTTCATATTGAATTAAATGGTTCATTTGAATGATGCGCTTCATAAGATACCTTTCAACTATTAACTGTCACACGCTCAGTCTTCAAAATTCCAATGTTCACTTGGTCATTAACCATAGTATAAGTGGGTCAATCTTGTCTCAAGCATAATCAGGCAAAAAATTTTGCAAACAAATGCTTTTTATATTAAGGCTCTGAAAGGATTCTTTAACCATAGGAAAAGAGTAGAGAAGATGCCCTTGATGTTTCAACAAGATGGAGCAAGCGTTTTTTTTTTCATTTGTTTCTTTTTTAATAACAAAATGTTGCTGCTTTAAAATGGCCTGTACTATTTTTCAAAAACACCTTCAAAAGATCTCTGCATCTATAGATTTGAATTAAATGGCAACACAGTTCTGTCCAATTGCTCTAAAATGGCTGAAGTTATTTTGGTTTGAAAGACTATCATTTATTTTGACACTGGCATCCTAAAACAAATCTAGCAAAAATTGACTAAAGGCAGAGGAGATATCATCAAAATTAAACATTTTCTGAGCTGACAGCCACTGACAATTCAACAATTCCCATCCATGCTGCCTCAACTTGTGCCACAAAAATGTCAGTCTAATTCATTTAGTTCTTTCATTACGCACATAAAATATTTACATTATACCATACACTGAATGAAATTCCAGATGCTAGAACTTTAAGAACATTAAAAAGAGTCCTTGCATGATCGTTAGAGTCAAGACCTCAAAAATCGAAACCCTACAAAGGCTAGAATCACTATACTTGCAGTTATCCAAAATGCCATCTTATAAGTGGAGTCAAATGGTGATCTCAAAACTTGACTCTGAAAAAGGACAGAAAAGATAAAGACAAAAAAAAATTTAGATGAGAAATTGCAACAACTGATATTGATAAGGGACCGAAGAAAACGTAAGCTATTCTTTTTCATGTGAGGTATTAAAGGCAAGAGCCTAACTACTGAAATATAACTTTAAATCTTCTTAAAAACTGTATGACTATCTTTTTATTGTTCTAATAACTATTTCATCTCTCTATCAACAAGGACAACAGTCAGCAGCACAACTAGATTGTGGAACAACAGAATGGAATTGTCCTTTACTTTTCTTTTTTTCACCAAGATAAACATTTCAAATTACCAATGAAATTAAGTCTCTAGACACAAGTACCTGGTACCTGTCCCTTACTCCGAAGACCATGGGGATGGCACTGAAGACGTAGCAACCAGACCTCTCCACTCTTGTCTATTTTCAGCCCTCCTCAGTGTCCAGTTTAGTGGCAGGCCAGTCCATTCACTGATGTTGTTCTCCCATCTCTTTTTCTGCCTTCCTCATACTGTGCCTTCCAATATTGATTTAGCAAGTCCTGAAGATCTTGTTATAGATCCTTTCAATTTTATTTTACATGTCTTAACTATTGGTCTAATAGTTTTTATTATTCTATTCTTGACCTCTTCATTTTTTATTCGGTCTTTGTACGAGATGCCGAGAAGTCTGCGAAATCATCTCATTCCCATGGCGAAGATTCTTTGTTCTGTGTCTGCAGTTAGAGTCCATGTCTCACAGGCGTACAGAAAAATTGAGCAGACAAGTGATCGCATCAGTCTGATCTTAAAGTTCATGGAGATGTGTTTGCCTTTCCAGATGGTGTTTAGCTTAGAGTCTGGGCGATCCTGGCTATGATTTCAGACCAAGTAAGATTGTATCTAAAACAATTCAATGTAGTACTTGCCTGTTTTGACACGCCAATAATTTCAGACCCGAGGGTGAAACTTACTCTTGACTACATTAGTCTGCTATTTCGTCAGCACTTAATTTGCGGGGTCGTTGTCAGAAATAGGGCAGAACCTACTTATGGCCATTGTTACAAGGTGATAATGAATGCCTCCCACATGCCTCATTTCATTGCAAGCCAGGAGCTATGCTTGAAAAATCAAGCAGTTTATTCATCTACTCCATTGATGGGCATATTAGTTCAGATGAGTCTCTCAAGCCTGCATGCTACCTATCATTTGAAACTCAGAAGAGAATATTTCACTTTCGTTTGTACGTTGTCTGTCTTTTCTTTTTTTTTTTTTTCTTTTTTGTCATGCACTTCCACAGTAATACTCAGTTTTACTGAGCAGTCAGATTATTTGAAGATGAAGAAGAACAGGCATTTATATTCAAATGATATAACAGATTATAGAAGTGACCATTCCTTAGTCCTTTCAAATATATCCATAGCTGCAAATTTTCTCAGTGATCATGAGTGCCCATTATGGACAGGTTTGAAAGTATGCTTAAAATGTTCAGATTTCATTTCTTCTACAACGATAGATCTAAAATTTCATTAAGTTCACCAAATCAAATGAATGGATATCTGATCTCTACAGGTCTACCTCTTGATAATGCAAGACCACCAGATGTTACAGTGGACATGTTTCACAGACATTTCAAATGGTGTGACCGAGTTGTCATATTTTTGTCTATGCACCAGTCATAGCAGGATCGAACCTGGAGGCATTTAATTCACCCATCAGAAACTGTTGCATTTTATTGGTCTTGTGTCCTGCTGGGAAATGTGTGAACCCCTAGAGGTCCTAAGATACTAAACTTCTCTGAAGACTGAAGGCAACTTAAAACGATGTCATCCTTTAACAATTTCTCCATCAGGGACAAATCAAGAAATTCGTTGTTCATTATGCCTTCAAGAGATTTTAGGGGCAACCAGCACCCAAAATGTGTCTAAGACAAGGCAAGACTGGATATCTCTCTCTGTAAGAGCTAGGTCTATTGAGGACATCAGCCTTCATGAGCTTTCAATCCTCCTGCCACTGCCATTCTCAGGAAGTTTGTGCACACTTTGTTTAGACCTTGAAGGTATGTGAGCTTTTGTTGGACACAGTCCCTCTTCCTGTCAGCACAGTTCTTTCCAAGTAATCCTGTCCATGTATATATGGTGAAGAAATGACATCTGTCTCTTTAATCTTCCTTATTGTCTCTGATAACTCTCTTTTAATATCTCTTCTTCCCCTTACTTCCTCATTCTTTACTTTTTCTTTACATGATTTGCTCAATATTGTGCATAGGAACCACATCTCTACAACTGGTGAAATTTAAACCAAGAATTAGTCCTAGACACATCATTATCATTCACGTCACTCAAAATATGTGTCGTCATATTCATGTTTGTTTTGAGACTTTTATTGCTTTTCCTCATAAGATTCTTACAACATCATAATCATCAATCACTTTTCCGTTGTCTACAAAATGCAGAACGTCAACGTCAGGAAACTTCCTCAGCATTTCATGCTTGTTTTATCTCTCTATATCACAAGACCAATCTCACAGTAGACTAAACAAATGAAAAAGGACGGCTTTCTTTTTATAACTTTGATTTATGGACGACAGATTTTGATGTTTCATGAATACATTTAATTCCATTGAGTTTGAAAGACAGCTTATTTCCCAGCCGCTTGAAAAAACGAAGTAATTTATCCTTTTTCCTTCTTTAATGGAGTATTGTGAGATCTGGTTTGAAATTGGTGTTGTTTTTTTAGATTTTTCATCTCTGGTTACATCTCTTTAGAACACTTGATGACCTCTATATGTTGTTGAAATCTTTCCAGTTGTTCAACAATGTACCATCATAGGGGTCTCAAACTGACGTTTAAGATGTTGACCATAAAATACAAATAAAATAATTTATATCACTTTCAGGGATCTAAACTGCAAAATTTTTCAACCCCTGAAAAATCGTGTGTTCCACAATCGACTATTTTCCACC
>JAOWAY010120855.1:0-10880 GCA_028565895.1 Goniobranchus geometricus
AAACAAAAAAAAAACAAAACAAAACAAAACCAAAAAAAAAACCCCCAGTGAACCCAGGAATGTTGTAGAAGCCTACCTACTTTTACCTTCCATATCATCCACGGCAATGTTTCATTCCCTGCAAGTCTCGGCTCAGCTCAGATAGTATCGGCGCTGTAGGCCTCCAGGAGCCCATGGCAGCACGGCACCTAACTTATAGAATGTCAAGCCGTTTCGGCCGTGGTGACGAAGCGGTAAAAAAAACCGCAGTCTTTTGCAGCTGCCCATAGTACCCATAGAGACAATTCTCCAGGGTCGGACTTCTCCGAAGCCATCGCGCCTGCACCTCCTCGAGCGACGGGCAATCCGGAAGCAGGTGCATCGGGGTCTCGGGCGGGCCACAACCCTCGCCGTCGGGGCTAGCGACCAATGCTTCATGCATCTGTCCCGCATCCATTCCCGACAGAAGTGTTTCGTAGAGATCTGATCGATCCTTGGGATCACTAGAGGCTTGGAGGGATTTTTGAGCGATTCCTTATACGCCAGAGAATCGGCCCTTACCTTGCCCGGAATTCGGCAATTGTTTACTTTTTCGCGTTTAATTCCGGTAGGTTCTTTCAAGTAGCCAAGAGTTATCGCACCTTCCTTATATGTTCACCACATACATACGGGACCTATAAGGACAATAGAAATAATATTTCTATTAATTTTTTTAAAAGTTACTTTGTGGGTTTAAGTCATTTTTCTATTAATATTTTTATTCTATTAATGTTCTTAGTATTGAACAGGACAATACAAAGACAATCTTTTTGGAAATATCCTGTACTGGATTTCATTTCATTACCGTACAGCACCCAAGATACGGGAGTACAAACTTGCACTGGTGAACACTTTTGAGACAAATAAATATATAGATTCTAGATCTAGATCTAACAAAATAATTTAAGTTTGTACTCCCTTACCTTTAGATGCTGTAATGAAATGAAATCCAGTACAGGATATTTCCAAAAAGATTGTCTTTTTATTGTCCTGTTCAATACTAAGAATATTAATAGAATAATAACATTAATAGAAATATTATTTCTATTGTCCCTATGGGTCCCGTATGTACGTGATGAACATTTCAGGAAGGTGCAATAACTCTTGGCTGCTTGAAAGAACCTATCGGAATTAAACGCGAGAAAGTAAACAATTGCGAATGATTGAACCAGATCAAATTCAATTACACCGCACCAATCTGTTGGCAATTGGCTTGACCTGAAACTAATAAGTGATTGTAATCGATCCAAAACAATTTGTTACAAACATTAGCGGAGCAAAGTTATCAATTTGCGTACGTTCCTATCTCAATCGTCTCTGGGGCATTTCGTGGTTTACGAACGTCAATTCGACCAATCATTTCTTGTGTTTTTAATATCATCTTCTTCTCCAGAGAACAGGAGAAAGGAGAGGTAGAACATCAAGCCAAAACAGTTTTTTTGTACCTGTTTTTAAAAAAAATCTTTTTTTATTCCTTTTATGGAATGACAAATCGCCAGGAAGCCTTCTGGAAATTACATTAAACAGCACGCGCTGGGCCTCAAAACCTCCCCTGGCTGAACCGTGTGCCCACGTGATATGGCGGACATCCTCAATGAGAGAACATCTGTTGAAGAAAGTCGATACAGTTTCGGAGTTACTATTTCCTTTTTTAATGAGTCCCTCTCCGCCTCCATACATTCATTGGTCTTACAGGACTGGGTTTAATCCTCTTTCACATCTCGTTTTGGATTCGCCATGAAAGATTAAAAAAGATAAAAAAAAAACCAAAACAAACGGCTTGAAGAATTTGGTATACAGCAGCATTTCTAACGACCGCAAGACGATCCACTAGTGACGGAAGGGCAATCTCCGGGAGACTTTTGTGTTTTATTTTTTAAAATTTAAATGCACTTATTTCCTTGCAAATGTTTCTTGTTCATCGTCCGATCGGATCTCTGTTTACCTCAAAAGGAGATGGAAAATCAACCATTCCACTAAATCTGTTCCTGGAATATTCGAAAGTAAGCAAATTTTGTATTTTCCCACTCAAAAAAACATATGCCACTTCTCGTAAGCGGCACGAAAACTAGATCCTAAAAAGGCCTTGGGGATATTCCATTTCAAACGTCATAAATAATATCTGAATGTCATCGATATTTTTCCAATCCATTGATACAGGGAGTGATTTCTAAAAAGGAAACGAAACAATATGCACTTCCGTTTGCAAAGAGAGAGAGAGAGAGAGAGAGAGATTGAGATTCAAACATGGCTCAATTTGATACAATTTTCTCAGGGATTAAGGAAATAGATCTAATTATCCGAGTTAATGGACTATAAATACAGAACGCAGGGGAAAAATAATGTGAGTGCAGAATTCTATCCAGCTCATTCATTTTTTTGTACAACTAATTAACAAAAGAATTTACGTCACAATGTCATTTTTCCAAACATCTGTCAGAACCTATCTCAATTGTGTGTACTTTGTTAATCAGACTCTGCTCTAAGGTATAAGGCATTCCACTAAGATTCTCGAAAAAGTCATGAAAGTCAAGTTAAGGGCAGATAATAATACTTGAAAGTATGTTACTTAGTACAATGGAAAGAAGCTTGTAGAAAAATACTTAGAGTAACCTTTAATGATTCTCAATACAGATGACAGAAGGTCAGCTTTTCCACCGTTGGTGTATGCAGCCAGTCCATTGCTAGATCCTGAAAATTATTTGGTTTGTTTAGCATTTTCAATATTAAACATATAAAGAGACCAAGGCAAAGAATTAAAAATCAATTACAAGTCAACACCTATACAGTTAATAAAATGTGACACTATCTGAAACAAATTTTCAGAATGAATTAAGAGTCAGTAAATTAAGACAAAGCAGATGTGAAGTAACATGTTTTCACAATTTATCCTAAAACAAAGACTGGGCACTCATTTGAGTTGAAAGATTTGAAAATGCTTCTACATCTGACAATTAATTGCATATTTATACTTGGGACAGTTGCACAATGAAAGGTTAACATTGGCAAACAGACACAATTGTTATCGAGTGATAATCTGTCTAGCAGCGTTTATTTATTTATTATTTTTTTAATGCAAGTACATCTGTTAAAGATATATTAGGATACACATGACAAGGAGAAAATCAGCATTTAAGAAGTATATTTCTATCAAATGTCTTGGGGGTGTCAACAGTGCTGCTCTTTAGATTTTCCATAACAGAACTTGACTTGGAATGATAGAAGTGAGTTCAGAGAAATTGAAAAGATTTATTCAGAATAAATCAAACTATAAAGTTAATCAAACAGTACTCTGTTCCTTTAAAAAACAAACAAATCTTACTTGACTATTAACTTTTTTGATTGCTTAAAAGGTTTTAATGCTCTTGTAGATCATCATTTCGAAGATTTTACAGAATATAGCCTAATTCAAACTTTGAAGTAAGAAGTTCAATTCACCAGCTGGAAGTGGGCAAAATGGGATCTGAGGCTTTAAAAGGTTGTCAACATTGTCAGGATTTAATTCAATTCCAGCATTCCTTTGAAGCTGTGTGATGTAACCTTGTACAACTTCCTGATAAATGCCATCACCACCAACAGTAATAATACTGTTTTAAAAGATAAAAAGAACAACAACAGGAAATTGAAACAAGAATGTATAACTTGCAAAACAGAGAAAAATATATAAATTGATAAATAACTTGCTTCATCATTGGACTGGGCCATTTTGAACTTGCTCAAGTGGAAACAAAGTAGATCTATATATTTATCAATAGCCCATTTGGTAATATATGATGATTCAAACGTTAAAACTTGAATTCATGTATTTTTAACATAGTGATGGTCAAGGGCATGGGTGAAAGTTGCCGAAGGCCACTTGGCCTGAAAATATTGGACAAATTTTGGTTTGCCTGCAACTATTGCTGTGATGCATCAAGAAACCTGAATCTGAAACAATTAGTACTTGTTGCCAGAATACATTGTCATATTGTTTACTTCAACATATCTTAAATGTTTTCTATCCATTGTGGCTCAAAACCTGATGATTCATGACTTCATAAATGGTCCTCCAAAGTAGTAATTACAGTTAAAAAATTCATTGCCCACATTGTCTAATTTGATGACGGAACCAGTAGTGATCATACACAGGATATTCCAACATTATTTTACAGATTTGAAGAAGAAGCTCTCACACTGTCACCCACTCCTCAGCTTTCTTTCTTTCTCGCTTGACCAATGACGTAACAAGCGGCCGATGAATGGGTACCCGCGAGGTGAAAGAGAGCGTGTGCTGATGCAGGAGAGAGGACAAGAGATGCGTAGATCTAGGTTATAGCTCTATGATCTAGATCTAGGCCTTGCATAGGGCTGTCCACTGGCCACCTTGCTGACATTGGCGAGCGCGAGCGACGTCACACGACAAAGTAAACTTCTCAAAATCACACCCCGCTTATTCACACTGAGCATAGAGCTAATCGTGAGATTGACTGGGATTAGCAAAATACTTAGATCTAATACGGTCGGCTTTGAGTAACAAAACGGGTTATGATATTATATCCAGCCGGTAGGCAGGCCCCACTTTGATGATCGGCCGGAAAAGCTCAATAATTGAGATGGTTTGGCCGGCGTTGCCGGCCACAGCCGGCAAACTTTCACCCATGGTCAAGGGTCAATACGGCATTAATTATGAAAATTTAAGAATGATTTATAAAATGAGTTAAAAAAAAAAAGAAAAAGCAAAGCCAACACAATTGAAAGCTTCTTGAAGACAAGATGCACCAGGGGACATCTGAAATCTAAACAAAGAAACAAAAAAACAAAAACGTCTGAATTTCAACAAATTGAATGAAAGAATTATGGGTCATGTTTCATTCTTAACAAAAGACGAAGAAGCAAAAGTGAAACAATCAAAAACAAGAAATTTACCCATCATAGCCAGTGAAATCATAGCCTTCACCAATCTCAAGGCCATGTTTAGCTCTTTCTGACACTGTTTAGGAATGAAACCATGTACAACAATTAGAATTCATATACTTATATTGACAAGTAGGTAGAAACTAAATATCAGGTGCGGGAAAAAAAAGGGCCTGAATCTTGGGACTTGACAAATTTGTTAAAAATTTCACATCCCAGATTCCTGTGATTTAACGCACTCAAGCATCAATCTATGCACTGTATTAGGTAGATGTGAACATTTCAAGCAATATTTCTATTTGAAATGCTAAGCAGACTAGACATTGACGGTAATGATCTGAGAGTTATACAAAATCTGTGCTGGGACGAGACTACACCAGTGCAAGTTAAGGAGAAAATAGTGAATTTAAATATATATTAAAAAAGGAGTGAGCAAGGTTCTGTAATGTCACCTGGTCTTTTTAATCTGTATAGGATAAACAGTCTTTTGTAGATTATACAGCAGGATTACTAGCAAATTGGGCAAGTTTTAACAACAGTAGGTATGAAAATGACACAGGTTTTTATTGCAGAATCCGAAAAGCAACTCCAGAATCTTCCAGATATGGTTGTTTTAGAGAATGAAAATGATGGGAGTATCTATTAATGTAAAAAATAAAGAATGTTAGGTCATCTCAAAGAAATTAATCAACACCAAATGTTTCACACTCTTGATAACATCAGGTGGCAGATGCTTGCAAGTGAAATAAGAAAAATAATGGGCAAAAAGACACGTTAAAAAAACAAAAAACAATTTCAACCCACATAAATAGAACAATGACAACTAAAATCTGAGTACTGAAAACATATGTATGGTCAGTACTATTATACGGATCTGAATGCTGGACTCATAACAAAGAAACAATGAGGAAATAAGAAGCAATGGAGATGATGGTTCATATAAGAAAGATAAGAATTTCATGAGTGGAAAAAAAGATCTGATAAAATCAATGATAAAAGATGCAAATGTAGATATATCATTAATCAAAACTTCAAGAAAGAGACAACTGCAGTTTGTGGGACACATCTGTTGTCACAAGGGTCTAAAATATCTATCTATCTTGGGGCAGATGGAGCGGAAACACAGAAAAAGGTAGCCTGTGAAATTCATATTACTGATTGTGATAGCCTTAAAACAATATCCTTTCAGGAAAGAACACACAAAGAATGAAGAGGATGTATGAAAGAGTGCAGTGGAAGACCATGATCACTAACGCTTAAATGAATGGCATACGATGATGATGAAAGACAATATCAACAGTGGCAATCCTGAGATTGGCTGAAAACAGATTTGAATGGAGAAGCATGATTACAATCACTGTTTCAGACAAGGCACCTTTACAAAAAGAAAAAAGAAAATTTCATGGGTCTAGGTTGAGTGGTTTATTGGCGGTAAATATCTTACTTTATGTGTTAAAACTGTCCATATCATGAATTTGAAAGTATCAATTTTTGTTGTAACTGGTTGAACCCACGCTTTGTGCAACCACTTAAGACGGAGCTGCTTCTTCCAAGTCGAGATTGACTTGCCAATTTTCACAGTGAAATCTCATCTCTAAAAATATGTTTGATCCTTTTAAGATCTTCTTCAGTAAATGGTTTGTTTCGCCCAGCATACACTTTCTCTGACAACAGGCTTCAAATTACATTGTCTTTTGGCTTAAGATCTGGACTCAAGGCAGGGGTGATACATTCAGGTTTGGAAATAAGGTTTATATTTTTTACCTATAAAAATGTTTGGGTAGCTTTGCTGGAGTGTACTGTAAAAATCTCTCAAATGGTGCTGAATGGGATACCACAGAAACTTTTTTAGGTGATCATTGGGCTTACGAATCATGCATTTTCAAATGTGAGGCAGTCCCTTTCCTCGATATGGACAATTTATATAGGTGAGTTACTTGAAATGAACGAATGTCCATTACTGTTTTAGGAACCAGGGTACATTTTAGGAATTTTGCAAGCACCATAACAAGTCTTTCAGCTATGAGAACTACAAATTTGGTTTGAATGAGTACATGCAATACTGAAATATTGTCTCCTAAAGTTCAGACCCTTTTTTCTAGCATACAAGAGAGTTAATTTTCTCTTCATGTATTTTTACCAAATCAAGAATATTCACAATTTAAAAAAAAAATCTAAGTACTTTAACTTTGCAATCCTAAATGAAGAAAAACAACCAGACCAAAATTGAATAATGAAAACTAAATATAATCTCATACACATCTCTGTAGGCAGAAAAGTGTTCGAGAAACTTACCTACACCTGCATGTTTGTTGTTTTTTTTTCTTGAAGATGAGGTGGAAGAGAAGACTTCTGCCCTGTTCAACCTAGCCTGGGGGCTTTCATTATGGTGGGACATGTTATATTTTTTCCTTGAGGAAAGTTTGGAACTTCATAATGCAGCTGTGCGGGAACACCGAGCCTATTTCAACCTAACTTGAGAACTGAGCTGCGGTTAGATCAGGACCCATCCCGCTTCTTATCAGCATATAGAAAGATGCGGCTTGATCAAGACTGGATCATAAGATGCTGCTGCATGTTATTCAGCCAACATTAATAAATAGCATGAAACTTTAAATCATGAAGAGGCATTTGAACTTGTGTTTTGAAGAAATGAATCTAATCTCTTTTCTTATATTTGAAATTTCAATTTTCAAATAAGGATTTATCATTCAGTGGTGGTAATCATAAAAAATCCCAAAAGATGGACTTACCAACAACTCTCGCCTCAATTCCTGCCATTTCAAAAATAGGGGCAACATCCTTTTGATAAATTGTCTCCCCTTTACCATTCCCTCCGATTGGGTTGATCACTACAAATACTTTCTTGGGACGGCCTGTAACTAACATAACATTGAAAAAAAAACATTATTGTATGCATATCATTCCCAATCATTTCCTCTCTTGCATGAAATCTTCTAAAGTCTGTTTGAAAAATGTTGACCTTAATTTGGCTCATTCACATGTGGTCTTAGATAATCACCAAAGTTTGAAATGATTGTTTTGAATTCTGTCGACACTCATTCTCCCTCTAGAGCAAAAATACTTTTGATCCTTTCCATAAAACAGATATCAATCTTTGAATGTTAAAATGAAAAATAAACAAGGATTAAGTCAAGTATGACACTTGGGGTTTGGGGAATGTGGAAAGCAATTAATAAGAGGGATCAAAAATAATATAATCTAGCCAGCTGTTTTAGACAAAAACATTTCATGTTCGACATGTATTTTCAAAGAGACTCTGAAATCAATGTTGATATGTTGATTACTTACTGACATTACAATAATAACTCATTCTCAAAGGGTAGTTTGTTCAGATTGCCATATTAGTTCTTCATACTTAAAGCTTATCTATTGTGAAAATATCAAAACTTGGTTATTTTATATATGAACACTAATAGTGGAAGAGAGAGCCGACCATACAAAGTTTTACAAGCTATTAAGTAGACAAATTAATGCATTTTATGGCACATCTCTCATTTCACTGTAAAAGGCGTTGTTATAAGCAGTGCTGCAATGTAATGATATGACACATGCCAAAAGCTCTAGGTCCCATCTGGCAAGTGTTGACCTATGAGAAATTCAGTTTCAGATTTTTTCGGACCCCTTATCCTAGGGCAGTTAAGATTGATAATCAGTCCTGAGGAACTGGATCAAGAACTCTTAAATCACATGAGCAAGCTGCAAGAGTAAGAAAACCCTTGGCAGTTGAAATCTGTGGGAGAGTAGGCTGAAAAGCCACTTTGCAGGCATGGTTAATTCCTATAATTTTCCTTCTTTCATTCCATATCTTCTTTCACATCTCTCTGAGTCCAAGGCTCAGTTGTATCAGTGAAGGCGAAAGCATTAGGCATATTCTCTTGCCATAAACAAATTATGCAGCATTTATTGGCAATGTAAAGAGAAATAGAAATCTGAGTCAATAAATCATGTAGGGCACTGACAGAGGAAAAGGAGGCAAAGGACGACCAAAGTGAAAGAGGGAGAGAGTCATAATGGAAACACTGTTATTGTCAGTCACAGAGGCCGACAGATTGGTGCATGCTTTTTGATACAGAGATATTTTCCAAGAAGCAGTAAAAGATGCATGACTCAAGGACAAGCAGTCAAAAAAAAAGGTCCTTAAAGAAAAAGATGAAAAAGATCAAGAAAGGAAAGAAAACATTCCTACTGTCCAGGGAGTGACCTACTTTTGCCACACTGCTCTTGAATAGTAGATACCAGCTTTTCCTCTTCACCATCTGCTAACATGAAGTTTAAGGTTTTGAGTCGTAGCTGTTTGTTTTTTTGTTTCTCAATGTAATTTATCACAACACTTGTCACATTTTTCAGTGTCTTGATTTTAGAATTAATGACATCATGCCAAGGAACACAACACTGTGTTGGCTCCCCTGAAATGTAAAAAAAAACATCACATCTTAATTTCGATCAGGGAATGAGACATTCTTGAAAAGATAATAATGACCCAGGTATGTCCTATATTTGCAATTTGAATTTAAAAGTTGATACTTACAAGAGTATAAGAATAAGTGAAAAAAACGAGAGTTTTAATAAGAAGGGAAAAGTTTCAGCAATACATATTTGGAAAATCCAGTGGTGATGATATTACACATATCGTCTCTAAATACATGAAAAAGATTTCACAGTGAAAGTGATTAGGACTAGACTAGTGATGCCATTTATGGTCATCCAAAATCTTCCATTCCACCAATTGCTGTTATCAATTTTGAATTGTCATCAGATTTCATCAGAAAGGTATTCTTTCTTAAAATCTTATATTTTAGATCTATAGTTTTAACTGTGTTAATCAATATCATTTTATATTTTGATTATTCTATCTTTCATTCTGTTTGATTATATCAATAAAAGAAGCATCCAAGAGAAAGCCTCACCTTCAAAGCTTTCTACCAATGACTAAAGGCTTGACAAAAACGTACCTTTTTTCTTTTTTAAAGGCTCGTCCTTGAAGTTGAAATGTAAATGTTTGAAAGTCAATATCAAATCAATCTCCAGTCCATTACAAAGTGCACTTCTTTGCATTAGAGTCTCTGCATCTCCTAATGAAACAAAAAAAAAAAATTTTCAGAAGCAAAAGTACATGGGCCTTTTCAGACAACAAATGAAGGAAATATGCAATAATAGTTTAAGCTTTCAACTTTAAAAAGAAGGATAAAAAATTCATTCCTCAGACATCTTTTCTTTCACTAATGGCAAATCAAGCTCAGTGGGAGGATGTAAGTATGACAGAAAAGCTCACTCTGATACCTTAAAAACTTTTAGGCAAAGGAGTTCAAGATATTGCCTGCACACAAACAGATGTATTTGCAATTCTAACAAAATTGTCTTAAAAAAGAATAGCTGTAGAATAAAATAATCAGATGTTTAATCCCAAGACTTAAGTTCAAAGTAAAAAAAACCATCCAACTATATGAGAAAATTCCCTTCAGATTTGGATTTGCATTCTTTTATTATTTCAAGATTTTGCATGCTTAATATTGTAAGCAAAAGTGATGAGCAACTAGCTATCGGTGACAGAGAATATGAAATACAGGCAGTACATGATGTTGAATGCAAAAATCCAATTCTATCCTAAACATTCTCATGTGGATAACATTTTTTTAATCCTTCTTAAATAGAATTTGCATCAATCCTTTATAAATGAATTCATTTAATTTCTTAACAATGTTTATACATAATTGTTTCAATGAGAATATGATATTACAACCTAGTTGTAACAGTGGGAATCCTGATACTTCTAAAACCCTTAATTTCAGAGGTATCACAAGAAACCGCTGACTGCTTAAAAGATATCTTCTATTCAAATGAACATTTCATACTAAAAACTCAAGAAAGCTTTCTTTCTTTTTCAAATTCCCATTCTACCTTTCAGTGTATGGGATCTAGATATCCGAAATGATCTTTCTCCAGTC
>JAOWAY010120966.1:0-10879 GCA_028565895.1 Goniobranchus geometricus
GCATATGCGAATAACAGAGAATGAAACAAAAGCATATGCGAATAACAGAGAATGAAACAAAAGCATATGCGAATAACAGAGAATGAAACAAAAGCATATGCGAATAACAGAGAATGAAACAAAAGCATATGCGAATAACCGAGAAGGAAACAAAGCATATGCGAATAACAGAGAATGAAACAAAAGCATATGCGAATAACAGAGAATGAAACAAAGCATAGGCCTGTGCTGTCACCGGCTTAGCACTGGTTGCAGAGAAATTTTGGGCACTGACACCGGCTCAGCAAAGGGAATCAGACAAAAAAGTGTTTAGATCTCATACTTAGACTGAAGAAAGTACGCTGATGGAATATAGTGAAAGTTTCATTGCATTGAGATTATTAATTTAAAAAAACCGCTCATTTACTTGTTTTTTGCTTTTAAGTATGGATGTCGGGGGTGAAAGTACTTCTTGGTTGTTTTTTTTTAGTTTTTGTCTTTTTTTTGTGGTTGTTATGTTTTCATAATTTCAGAATTTTTATCAGTCAGAACAATACGCATGATTTTGTAAAGCTAAGGCATGTTTGGAAGTTTTGTGTAAGGAAACTCTTAGTTGACCCTTATCATATGTATCTTAATTGTATAAAAGTGCAAGCAATTAATTATTTGAAATGAATCACAAAAATCCACCCCCTCCCCCCACCAATTCCTATCTACCCCAAACACATACATATATCTACACAAAGTGTGCTCATTTATATACATATATGCTTTTTTATATTAATTTTTTTTTTCCTTTTTTATACTTTTGTCTCTTCTGTCTTCATCTCCTTTCTATTTTGATATTATCTAGTTTATCTAGATTGAGATATGTATGTATGTATGTATGTATGTATGTATGTATGTATGTATGTATGTATGTAAGAATGTAAGAATGTATGTATACATATAAAATATATATATGTACTTTTTTTCTCTTGTGATATTACCACAGTATGTGTTGGTCGTTGATCTCAACACATAGATTAAAGACATTTTACAGCTTAAAGTCTTTGTTGCATCTAAGACATCGCTCAGTAAAAATCAGTGCCATCATGAAAACGGTGCTGACAATCAAATGAAATCCAATTTTGCATTATTCTTCTAGCGCGTGTAAGAAATTTTATATTGCTTGGGAACTGTCCAAAGCAATGGAAATTGTAGAATTGAAGCGAGTAAAAGTGTGCAGACATGATGGTGGTGGTTGAGAAAAGTGCCCGGCATTGTGTATTGTAACAATCAGAACCTTCACTCCTTGAGCAATAGAAAATTATTCTTAATCTCGTAACATAATTTTGGTAATTTACACATTTTAGACTAAGGTTAGACCTAGATTTCTAGATTAGGAAGCTAGACTGTACTCAATTGTAGGTCTTTATTATTAGCAGAGACTATGATAAATTCTCTACCTTCTCTGATATGAAACTAAGCTTCATCGTTTCGATCCTAACTAAGATGTGATGGAAATCCATTCTAATGAAACTAAGCTTCATCGCTTCGATCCTAAGATGTGATGGAAATCCATTCTATTGAAACTAAGCTTCATCGCTTCAATCCTAATTAGGATGAGATGGAAATCCATTCTACTGAAAAGAATAGATCTACATGGTGTTCTAGAAACTTGTAAAATGTAAGAAGTGAATCCTGTAAACTTAAACTTGATGAAACTCTTACATTATTTGGGGGGAATAGCTAGCTACTATTTAGTAATACTCTAAAAATTATTGACGGGGCTTCTTGTTCTACTACATTTCACCAAATATATAATGGAAAAGGATTCTTATGAAATTGAAAGGGAAATTTTGGAAGAGTTGTCATTCTAGCAATGATGAACGGGCCTAGAGACTTTAACACAAAGAAAATGGCAGGAATTATATTAGGTGTCAGATATGAAGATCATATATTTTTCAGTCTTGATGCTTGTGAAGATAAACGCAACTACAGTGCAGTAGAGGTGGTCGGCATACAGTGCATATTGTTTTCTGTGAATTTGCGTTTCGATGTCAGGTCATTTATAAATTTTTGGGAGTTTTCCAAGTTTTCTCAGGCTCTGATCTTGTTGGGCAGTGAGTTCCACAATCATTCAGTGATGGGAAAGAATGACAACTTATTTGTGTTCATACTGGAGGAAGGCAAGATATAAGTGTTGGTCTTGCTTCTGTGGTTCTGTGGTGTATGCACTGGTATCAATATGTGTCCTCTGTGTAATAAATTTAGTTTTGGGACTTTTTATCGTACTCTCAGCAGTGTCCAATTAAGTTCTTTTATCACATTTACCATGCTGTGTTGACTCTTGTAGTCGTTACACACAATTCAACACATTGGTCTTTGAACTTGCTCTGTTTTGTCGATTGCATTTCTTGTAGAGTCCCAAAAGACGGCAACTGTATTCCATGAAAGATCTTTTGAAGGCTTTGTTCTTTTTTTTCACATTTTTAGGACATGATGACGAGTTTCTTTTCAAGGTGCCTAGCATTTTACTTTGTTAGCTTTGGTGACAACTTTGTTAATGTGATGGTTCCGCGTCATTTTGTTGTCAAAGTTATACCTAAGTAGTCTGCTTTCAAGTCCAGTTTCTATTTCTAATTGTGGATGAAGTATCTATTTTTATGCATGTTTCGCTTGTAGGTGATGTGTATTATTTGCCACTTTTGGGAATGGAATTTCATTTTCATTCAGAGGAAGAACCAAGGAGTTTGTGGATGTATAGGAATTCAGGATGATTTTGGGTGTGAGCGTGAGAGAGGAGGATTGAAAAGGATTTGCTGGAGATAAGTCGGTAGAAAAGGATAAAGTATTAGATAATATTATATGTGCCATATTTGTTCATTTCCTATCGGCTTTGATTTGTTCGCAGTGTATGTTGAGCAGGGCTGCTTTTAAGATTAATCAAAATTATTAAATTTTCAAACTTAATTGTTTTTCACTTTTTGTGTCAAGCTCCATCTCTAGAGGACAATGTTATCAGCCAGAAGTGGATAAAGCTTATCCATCACTCTCTGAATAAGATGCCAGTCTATTGCAGAGTACTTTTCCAGCCAAAACTGTACCCATTTTCACCTGGATTGAGTGAAGCAACAGGGGTAAATTCTCTTGCTTAAGGAAATCACTGCATTTGTCTGTAGCGAGAATTGAAGCTGCTATCTCTCAGTACTCAGGCGATCCCTCTACCACTGAGCTGCGGCACCCGCTCCATGCCCCCCCTCCTCCCCTTGTGCATTGCATGTCAATGCTATGTAGATGGCCTCAGTTCGTTCTACATATAGCGTGGTAGGAAAACATGGGAATCATTGCATTGCTTTTGCCTTGAGGAAAGTTTTGTACAGTACTGGCGCTCTAAGAACACGCCCTTGCGGAGATTGAAATATCGTGGTGTTAGACGGACCGTGCACATAGATGGACGACAAGGGATATAATCTATATATTTACTGAAGAGTCCCATTGTCTCATTTTACAACCAATCAAATGCAAGCTCACAAAGGGCTATGCACATGATAAAATCTAATGAAGTTATTTCTTACCAAGCCTGTCAATCATGCAATAAATCACCACATGCTAAACAAAGAATGTGTAGCTTTGTGGGTGAAGGGGTGGAGCCAAAGCCCAGTCACTCAAAATTGACCAAACACAACGAATCAAGGAAAGTCTCCTTATTCACCATCACCATATTGATTTAATTGACTCAGTGTTGCGTGACATCTGTCGCTATATCTCTGCAACATTATTCCTCGCTTTCTGGCAAGTAGAGCCATGCCATTTGTTGATGGCCTACCCAGCTGGACAGTGACTATTGTTTGTTTTGTCCAGGTAGATGGAAAGTCGCCTTTCCGTCTGTCAGGTCAGTGGCGGGTAGAGCCGTGCCTTTTGTTAACAGCCTACCCATCTGGACAGCGATCATTGTTTGCTTTGTCCACATGGGCAGAAAGATACCTATCCGCCTGGCAGGTACATGCACATCTCTATTAACGCCTAATAAAAGCCATAGTATTATGTATGGCTTGGTCAGAAAACAAGAATTTTAGGCATTATGAGAAAATGAAAGCAATTTTGTCAAATTAGAAAGAAAAGTTTCTGTTCAAAATGGTGTTGTTAGCTGGACCGGGGCGTGTTGTTAAGGGGCCAATTTATACAGTATAGAAAAAATTCTGTTGTCTAGAAGGACCGTGATGCAAGGTGGACCGTGTTCTTAGATGGCGTGTTGTTAAGGCACCAGTCATGCCATCAGAAGCCAGAAAACAGACCTCATGTCTACATCACTGATGGGCAGAGTGGAGGGCTGCAGAAATAGAGGAAGACCAGCAATGTCACTGATGAACAACATCATGACAATTACTGGGCTGTCTCTTGGCGTGGTCGTCCATAGAAGTCAAGACCGAGAAGGCTGGAAGGCTGTTGTGGCATCCATTGGAGGAGCAAACATCGAAAACGGTTGTTGGTGACGAGTGAGTGACACCATGCCACGCCTCAGCGCTGATGTGCGAGGTCGCGCTCTAGGGCACCTGGAAACGTGTGTTTCCGTAGGGTGACCAGAATGTTTAATACCAGCGGGCACACCATTTACAGCCTTACAACTAGGTTTGAAACTACTGGAACAACAAGGGACAGGCCTAGAACAGGGAGGCCATGGATAACCACGCCTGGAACAGGTTCCAGACTATCTCCAGACCATGCGGGACGTCCAGCAGTTAGCACACAAATAGTAATTCGTTGACTTCGTGAACATGATGTAACGTATGAAAACAGTTTTCATTATCATTGTCAGTACCACCATCATCATCACCACCCCCATCACCACCATTCTCCCACCACCATCACCATCAGCATCACCACCACCATCACCACCATCACCACCACCCACCACGACCATATCAGCATCATCCTCAAGGTAAGAAGACCATTAAGACGCATTGAACTACGTCCCCATCACAGACAGGCCCGTGTGCAGTGGGCTGGGAATCACGTTGTATGGCCAAGACATCAGAAGGGTAGAGTCTCTTTATGGACGGATCGAGGTTTGTCCTTGGTCGCCATGATGGTGGGAGGCGCGTGTATCGTCGACAGGATGAACGTTTCCAGACCACTGCATCGATGAAGTTCAAAACCCAGGATACGGGTAGGTGATGGTATGGGGTTGTGTTTCAAGAGACCACCGTACAGAGCTTGTACTTGTACCTTTAGCACTGACAGGTGCCAACGATGTGGAAACTATTCTCCAGCCGGATGCCCCACCCTTCCTCCAGGGTCATCAGGCGTTCATACCACAACAAGATAATGCCCCAGCTCCTCGGGCACTCAGGACTATGTCACAAACTAGAACATAAACGTCTTCCATCAATGGCCTGCTGCATCTCCCGACCTGCACCCAATTGGGCATGTTTGGGGCATTCTGGGCCGGCAGGCCAATGCTCTGAACGCCCGTCTTCACTACAACATCCAATTTCTTCAGAGTCTGACTGAAGCCCAAATTACTTTTATCGTCGACTCTTTGAAGCTCACATGTCAAGCGGTCTTCAGTATTGGCAGCGGCCATACAAGATATTAATTACATTATTTTTTGACATGACCCTTAGTGTGTAGTTTTTATTGGAAAATTCTTATTGTTTCTCATTTTTCATTTTGACTGTCAAACCCGTTTCACCGAGCTTTAGGGGCATGCCTTGGAATGTGAATGACACTTCTGCTTTCTAGTTGGGAAATGAGAAATGAACGCTCTTTTGAATTGACCACACATTGCTTTTGTCCTTACAATACTCTTTAAAATTTAATATCTCAAAAACTAAGTAAGCCATTGGGTTCAAATGTTTCAGGGTAAGTTTGTGACTTGCTTACCATTGTGTGTTGTGATTAGATGTTCACTGCTTTGTCTGGTTAGCTTGCAGCGTCCGTGTCACACGTTTTGGCTTTTTTGAAACAACTCACAATACGGCTATGTGGTTTTTTTTTTAAACAAAGCGCATTTTCAAAGCTTGTCATTGTCTTATCAATTCGCCATTGTTTAAAGACGTGTTTTGTTTGCTTTTGGAGAATGCCGCGATTAAGTAAAGATCTGCGAAATCAACTGATTGGAATGCTGCGAGCAGGGACTTCAGTTTTCGCAGTTGCATGCCTTTTTAATGTGACCAGAAGCTCTGTTTATGCAACCATGCATGGAGAGAACGAAACTGGATCACAAAATGATCGACCCCGCCGGCTCGGAATAAGAAAATCAACTCATAGAGAGGATAATTTCATTCGCAAGTCTCATTTAAGGAATCGATTTAAAGCGGCAAGAGAAACAACACATCAACAAAATACCATTCAACAAGTTAATCCCGTCTCCAAAAAGACTGTATTGCGCCGTTTAACAGAATTTGGGATCCAAGCAAGGCGGCCCGCTCGACGCATCAGATTGAACTGCGTCAACATCCAGAACAGACTTCGGTGGGCAGAAAATCATGTTCGCTGGAATCGTCATATGTGGAATAATCACATGTTCTTTGATGAGTCAAAGCTTCTCCTTAAGGCACGATGGCAGACGAGGGGTGTTTCGAAGACGCAATGAAAGATTCATTCCTGAATGTGTTAGTCAGGCCAAAGCTTTCGGAGGGGGAGGTGTTATTGTATCGGGAGGGATAACAGCAGCTGGCAAAACCCCACTTGTGACTGTTCGTGGCAATTTGACAGCACGTCGATACATCCAAGAGATTCTTGAACCTCATGTCCTGCCAGCTTTTCAAAACCAAGGGAATGACTTAACATTTATGCACGATAATGCACCAGCACACAGAGCTGCCATCACCACTCTGTTCCTGGAGGATAATAACATTCCAGTGCTCCACCCATGGCCAGCTTACTCTCCGGATTTAAATCCGATTGAACATTTGTGGGACTTGATTGACCGCCGTATTCGGAGAAGACCAAACCAACCACAAACTCTTCTTCAGCTTGAACAAGCATTGCATCAAGAATGGAATTACATCCCTCAACAGACTGTACAAAGGATAATTAACTCAATGCGAAGGCGTTGTCTGGCTGTTATTGAAAACAGAGGACATCATACACGATACTAGCCGAGCGGCCGATGTGTAATTTTGAAATGGACCCCTACTCCACATAAGTCTAAAGTTAAAGGGTTTCCGCTTGACATGTTTTGATAATTATGTCAGGCATGTGCGTTAAAATAGTAAAATTAGTATTGGCAAAAATTTGGAAGTAATCGGTAAGAATCACCCGTGATATTCGAATTTGAATGGAGTGTATAGTTAAAAATGTCACAGACTTTATAATAATGTTGACATTCACTAAACGTAAGGGTTGTCAGGTCAGTCCTCCTCCCCTTTGGGGGTTTGGACTTCAGTCTGTCTTGTAACTATCTCCTGAAGGGTTCGTGGGGTAATTCTCCCCCTCAAGGACTGACAGTCTGACGACATATACGGTCTAAATCCGCAAAGAGGAGGAGGACCAGACCATCCAACAATCATGGAATATGGCTCACCAACAAGCCTCATCCCACCAGCTGATGTAGAGATCAGGCACAACACAACCTGATCAAACAACCAATTCCTCCTAGCTAAAGACTGCCCGTTCTTGCTAAAAACACCAAGACTCAACGCAATAATTTAGAGAACACTCGAAGTCCTATTGGCCTGCAGACACGCAGCAATGGGAGAGCTAGGGACCAACGGTGACAACTCGCGAGAAACCTACCGAAGCCACGCCGTGGGTGGTGGAGAGAAGGACCCGTGGGATGTCGACAGCAAGATGAAGACAACCGCCTGACGGGAGCCCTGTCTAACCCAAGACGAGGTTAGTAGAGGCAAAGGACCAAAAGAAAGGGCGGAAAGATATCGTCGACCATGAAACTTACTGGACCTGAGACGTGGGCGGGAAAGGCTAGGACACGAAAGAAAATCAGCACAAAGCTGAGTTCAACACTCATTAGTCCAAGCTGACAAGGCCAACGGGCAAAAACCCAGCCGATCCCAAGATGCGGGTGAGGGAAGCATGGACTAACGTGAGTGGCTTTGGGTACATGCCTATAACTAAGTCTCCGTATGGCTTTGAATCTCTCCGTTCACACAAAATAGCCATGCAGGGGGCGGAGAAGAAATCCCTGAAAAATAACAAATCAGTCTCGGGCGTGAAAATTACTTAATGAAAAAGCACGTGCTCTGGTGTGAAGACGTCGTTACAATGAATGCTTTTAAAAGACAGTCACTTTTGCTATCAATTTCAACACCTTTGTTAGGCAAACTTCTTTATTGCATGATGGTTGATGGTGATGAGGATGACGCAATGGTGATGCTGTGAAGGTGTATCCGTAAATTGGATTAAACTCTACTGTGTGGTCCCAGTCTCCCCTTTAATCTCTCTCTCTCTCTCTCTCTCTCTCTCTCTCTGAAACTTTTTTTCTTTATTTGTTCAAACCTAATTTCAATTTGTTTTATATCTATATTTCCTCACTAAATTATCTATCTCCGACTCCAACCCCCATCCATCCCACTTTTTAACCCTTAAATTTTAATTTTTCTTTGAGGAACAAGGTAGGTTCTTCAACATTCAGGTAAGTGCCTCCTGGAAACCATTCTTCTTAATCTAACCCATTTCATTTACTTGTAGGCCTATTTGTTCGTTTTCTAACGAAGGGTAAGACCCAAAACGTCACATCTCCAGTCCCGTCTGTCAAGTGGAGTTCAAGAATCGTTTGTATATTTCCATTATTTCCTATATATTATCATGAATGCACTGACTTTCCTTCTGTCCTCTTCCGCAACATCTGAATTGTTCAATGCTTGTAACTCTTCCAAATGCTCAAGCCATCTCTCCTGTAAAGATTAAAACAAAATGTTTGTCATACTGAAGGTGAAAGGACAAAATCTTATCATAAATTTCAGCGCATATGATATGAAAATGCAATGACTGTTCTTGAACAACTTACCACCAACAGTTGCTATGTGACTATATTCTATCTTTCTTACTCCGAGGGAATTCATAAGGAAATATCAAAATGCTGATGTACAATCTTTATTCCCGTCTGCATTGTCCAAAATCATATTGAAATGCTTTGCAAATGAAGGCGGCATCTACCACCAGACATAAAACCAGCCTAGACCAAGACAAGGGCAGAAAGGGCCAGGATGTGTCCACCACAGAACAGTTAAAAGCTGTAAAAAGCACATCAGTCCAAGCCACAAGGCCAACACTCAGGCACCCAGCCAATCCAAAGACGCTGGTGGGAGTACGGTGGGAGACGCATGGCCCTGACTAGCGATCCCAGCAACCAGCCAACATTAATACCCCTTGAGACCACGTCCAGACCCAAACGGGTGGAGAAGCCGGACTTGGGGTAAAAGTCCCAGCAACGGGCAATTAGTAAACACCCCTGGAGCCCATCTCCAAAACCGTAATGGGTGGAGAAGCCGGACTCGGGGTAAAAGTCCCAGCAACGGGCCAACATTAAATATCCCTTGAGACCACCTCCAGACCCAAACGGGTGGAGAAGCCGGACTCGGGGTAAAAGTCCCAGCAACGGGCAATTAGTAAACACCCCTGGAGCCCACCTCCAAAACCGTAATGGGTGGAGAAGCCGGGCTTGGCGTGATCGACCCAGAAACAGGAAGCCACAACTAAAGGCGGAAAACAACTTACAAAAAAAAAAAAAAAAGAAAGAAAAAGAAAAAAAGGCCTTGCGTGAAAATCATATAAGCCTTCAAGCAGATTTTTTCCTTTTTGTTGTTGTTGTTGTTGTTGTTGTTTGTTCTTTGTTGTTTTGTTTTTGTTTTTTTGGTTTTTGCCTATAGTTAGAATTTATAGAAAATGTAATGGATTTAATGCCAATCTGCAGTGGCAAATAACAAGTAGGCATTGCTGCTGAACCGATTTCTCTTCTGTATTAGTTGGAAAGCAGGAAGAAGAAAAAGTAGTAATAGTCCTTTCAAGCCAAATTGGCTCACAGGGCTGGAGCTTATCCCGGTTTCTATAGCATGAAACAGACAGTGACAAACCTTAGCAATCACTCTAAAATAGGATGCTAGTCTATTGCAGAGAACTTTTTTAGCCAAAGCTGTACCGATTTTCACCTGGGTTGAATGAAGCAGGAGGGGTCCATTTTCTTGCTTAAGAAAAAACCACATGTGTCTAAGGAGAACCGAACCAGCTGCCTCCTGGCAGAGCCAGCAGCCAAACACTTTACCACCGAGCTACAGTGCGTCCAGGAAGAAAAAAGAGGCAGCAGTTAGCTACTTCTACGCCTGGGAGCGTGGATCCATTCATCCTAAAATCATGAACGAGGAATTAATCTTTTTCTTGTAACCTGCAACACTTCACGTTCTTTTTGATTTAAATTCATGAGTATTTTTTTCTCTCATTTCTGGAGTCTGTCAAGATCACCTGCAGTTTGCCAGCATCTGAAGGATTTTTTCCCTGGTTATATAAAGAAAAGAAAATTGTCTGCAAATAACATTGCCTTTTATCTGAAAAACATTGATAATAATTAGGAGCAGAAATGGTTCCATGAATTTTCCCGGCGGAACTTCAAATGTTAATTTTGTTTTATGGACGGCTTGACCATCCATAGCAACTTACACTGTTTGCTCCTCCATGAGGCTCATCATCATCATCTTCATCATCATCATCATCATCATCTTCATCATCATCATCATCATCATCATCATCTTCATCATCATCATCATCATCATCATCTTCATCATCATCTTCATCATCATCATCATCATCATCATCATCATCATCATCTTCATCATCATCTTCATCATCATCATCATCATCTTCATCATCATCATCAACATCATCATCATCATTCTCCTGCACTCCCATTGGAGTAAGAGGCAACAACAAGAGTCTTCCATGCTTCTCTGTCTTGTGC
>JAOWAY010121077.1:0-17268 GCA_028565895.1 Goniobranchus geometricus
GACACGTATATACACCACATATATTTAATTATTAAAGATCCAGACGTCATGAAATTTCTTTTTTTTTTTCACTAAATTAAATTTTAGCAAGCTTTGGCCAATCTGGAAACTCAGGAACTGACTCTAATCCATCATTGCGGCCGGGACATCAATAGCGGACTAGTGCCCAGAATAGAATAGTAGAATCTAAATCTAGATCTAGATTCTAGATTCATGTTAGATCTAGAGGGGCAGAGAGACAGAAGCCGAGCCACATTTGTTTGTTATTGTTCATGTTAAGTGTTACAAATATAGTTCTAGATTTGTATCTAATCGCTGCTCAGCGGATATCATCTAAGATCTGGATCTTTAGATCAAAATCAGGATATATAAATAACTAATTGACAATTTTTTCAGTGGGCCTAGGCTATTTATTATTATTAAGAATCTCATCTGGGTCCCACCTTATAGGATGCTTGGCTGCCATAATGGATAAACAGGGCAAATGGTTACCAGATTGGCGTAAGAATGGAACATTATAATTATTTGAAAAAAAAAAAGATTGATTTAGAACTGTTACTGTTTTCATTATAATGCTGAGCGCCAAGCGATACAGTAAGCCTACTATATTGCCGATTTTAAAGTCTAGTCTAGATATGACTGGGCAGGGTTACGAACCTGCGACCTCCTTGTCAGGATTAAGCGGTGGGGTAAAATATATAAAATCACATGCAGTCCTTTTCAGCACTAACTTGTGAGGTGTATTGTAATTATTATTTCGCCTTATTTTTCACCCGGCAATCACTATGTATCCATCATGGCCGCCAAGTGTGAACAAACGGGAACCAGATTCTTAACTCTTTGACTCCACACCAAAATTCCACCATTGGACGCAGCCATTTTTTTTCGCCTGACAACTTTGGTCAGGCACTCACTTGATATGTCAATATCTGAATAACATTCTTACAAAACCCTAACATGTTGTTGTACCTCATTTTATTTGTGGATGAATGTTTTTTCGTGTTATGGGCAAAAAATATGCTTTTGTGAAAATATGAGAAGATTTTTATGACAACAAAGAGAGACGAATACAAAACAAGATAACAAAAAAGCATACACAATTTTACACTAACCTTGCCCTAATAAATTGTAGATGATGAAGAATCTTTTTTTCCCATCTTTATTATGTAGTGCAATGTATATACAAATAGAATAAAGTGAAAAAAGTAGTTAATTCCATTCAGTTTTGAAAATCTGGCACCCTGTCACTACATCTAGAAGATGGGGATCTAGATCCACCGTTTACATTGTGACCGGTGTGGTCTAACCTGACATAATAAGATCTGTAGTTTTCATATTCATTTTCACTTTCCTCGCCATCGCTGCTGTCATTGAAAGAACTGTCCTTACTTTCTTCATGTGAGTCTTACAAATTGTGCACTTTTTACAAGTTTTACATCATCAACTGCAGTAAGACGGCGAGGACGCTGAGAAGCCATTGCACTAGATCTATTAGCCTAGACTGAAAGGAATTTCGAAGCTCCCCTTGATCATGTAAACAGACCTATTTCTCGACTTCAAGTGAGGAAAACCTTCCTTATTAACTTTATTCGTATTTTAGAATGAGTCTAGTTCCATTTTCAATTGATGGTATGGTGTTACCATCGAATTATAAAGGCTAAATTCACGATTTTATGGGGCTTTGTCAGTGAGCCGCTGGGAGCGGCTTGGCGACCTCGCGGGAAATTTTTTGAGCCGCTGTCAGCGGCTTGGTGGAGACAAAGAGTTAATAAGTATACCAATTTTTCAACCATTATAATTAGAAATTTCCACCTTAACAGACATAAACATTCACCAAACAGAGTCAGTCAGCATGAAGGCTAAGACTAATCTCTCTACCGTTCTTAAAGTGTTGGTCTTTATACGATTAATCATATAGTCGGCACTGCTTAATTGCAATTCAGTTAATCACAATTTCAGATAAAACCAGACACAGACTTAGTTTTGTATAAAAGTCACTGTTTAATTGCAGTTTGAATAATAGCAGCTCTGAGGAGAGACCTCTTCATATTTTCATACTTTTTTTTATCCCATGTTCAGTCAATTAAAACCCATGATTTGAGTTCTTTGAAAACAGACATCTCTTAATGCATTCTTGAACATCTATGTGTCTTTAAATAAATGAAACAAAGCTATAAAGGAAACAACAACCAACAAACCAAAAATTAACAACGCCGCACCCCCCCCCCTTAAAAAAAACACATTTTGGATGAGGTTTTAAGCTTATTTAAGCTAGAGGGAAGAGTTTGCTGAACTTACTGCATGTAAATAGTGTCAATATGACTTTTTTTTTTTTTTTGAGGGGGTTGAGATCCAGTTAATCACAACCGCCGCTCCCACTGTGTTGCGATCTTAAGTGGCTTCAACCATATTAATCCTTATCACATATACTCCGTTTTCGCTTTTTGCTAAGATAAAAACACTGCTTTATAGAAGCCTCTATATAATTTTGTAAATGTTTTTCCTCAATTTTATACTATCTTTCTTTGTTGCAAAAGTTTGTTCTTAATTATAAAACCTATACATTTACACAAAATAAAAGCTATATTTTCACACCAAGTAATATTAAATGGAATTTTCAATGATTTTTTTTTTGTTCAGCTCTCAAGGGTGTTGAGTTCTTAAGTTTGTCATTGAATGAGGAGAGCTGGATAACAGATGAAGTTTCTGTGGTTTCGCTGTGATGTCATTATACCATCAACAGCTCTTGGAATTCTTGTCATAGCAGTTGCCTTAGGGGGATTTTTTCTCAAACGTGAATTAGACAGTGTGGACAACGCAGAAAAATATTGCAGGTAACATTTGTAGTTTTTGTAAGTCCTATAGTTTTAAGAGCCATTACATAAAATGCATGTATTCATTAATTTTTAAAATGTTCTCTTTGAGATGCTAGTCTTTCAGAGTATTTATAGAAACACAAAAGCTATGTGAAGGCCTACCAGTCAGCATAATGGTTTAAATGTTTAAGGCTCTAGGAATTTACTGGGCATATGTATGCATGAAGCCTGTATAAATTAGACCTACAGGAGAATATTTTTATGTTTTGATATATATCACGAAACATCCTTCCTTTCTTGTTATGAGGGAGTTAAAAGATTGGGAACAGGGATGAGGATGGTAAGGGGGATGAAAGTGATTCATATATTTTACAGGTCTCAATACTTCTCAATTGAATTTTTTTTTTTATATTTGTTCGAAGTGTTATGGAAATATACCATTATGTAAGTATCAACATTATTCTTCTCCCAAGTTCATCGACTGGCAGCAAAGGTTATGGCAAAATTTAGAATAGTCATTTACTCTTTTTAGTCCTGGGACAGTACCATAAATAAACTTTTAAAAAATAGAATGAGAAATCAAAGCACTTACAAGTAATTTTTCCTGTGAAGGGTCAGAATCTATATTTGATTTAGTGGACATGGATGAAATATCTTGGTTTTATAAAGCCAAATGCTATCCAGTAAGATGAAAGATTCTGCTCATACCTACTTGGATAATAGAAGATCAAAAACAATAAACACTTGCAGTGCCTTACACTAATTGCTGTCAATGTATTTCAGCATGGGAGATGAGGCTCTGTCTAGCATGGGACGTTACAAATCGGAAGGCCATTCTGCATTTGTCCTTGGTTACACTGGAGAAGTTGGCAGAGCGCTTGTTAATGAATTAAATAAGTTGAAATTGTTCAAGCGTGTTGTATTGATTGGGAGGAGAGACATTTCTCTTTCTGTGGGACCAGAATTTGTAAGTTGGCCAAATTGTGACACATGTAAATTCTGAATTTATATTATGAGAAACTTATATTTCCGTTAGAAATAAGGGAATGTAGGGAATTATGACGATTTGATGTGTTTTATTGTGACTTTGAGAATGTAACACAGCATAATTTTTTATGGGCTCTGATAAGCAGTGATCACGATCAAAGTAATAAGGGTCTAGAATTTATTATACATATAGCGATCTGTGTCAGCAACATTTTTCTCTTTTCATAAGCCTCCCATTGATTGCTGTAGTCCAGTAGCATGACACTCAGACCAAGCTCAGACACAGTTTCCTTTGCCACTCTTCCTCTCCCGAGAAGTCAGCACCTGGAGAATTGCCTCTGTGGGGACCTTGGATACCTGCAAAAGACCACTGAGTTTTATGGTTTTGCCACCAGGGGTGAAACAATGTGAAGTTCTATAAATTTTGTACCACGCTGCCAATGGGTCTTCGAAAGCCAACAGCACCCATGCTATCTAAGACAAGACAAGACTTCCCCTCTCAACATCCTTCCATCTATAAGAATTTAGGTAGAAATACATGATAGTTCTATTTATTTGTTTGTTCTCACCTTGAGATCTAGTCATCCCCATTGCATGTGTACTTTGTTTTACTTTTGTGACTTCACAAATACATGAGCAAACTTTAGAACTAAATAGATCAATATGCTATCATCATTATTGATATTATGTTGGATGATTTGAGACTGGAGAATAAAATAAATAATGCATCATGGATTGAATAACATAATCAGCTAACCGACCTTTGCCTTGCAACTGCCCCTGGCAGTCTCGCGTCTCGGGTCACAGGCATGGCAATTTATGGGGACAGAGGAAGGCTGTGGCAATATTTGCTTGTAGGTTTAGTCACAAAGAAATAAAATTTGAATTTTGTGTATATTGTCTGAGTAGAGATCAGAAAGATCCAAAATTGAATTTTCCAGAAGCTAGCACAGTCTCGGATGCAGCCCTAGTTTTGGCTTTTTCACTGAGTTAGTATTGCTTGATATCGGCATTCCCTAAATTATATAATTTATATTTTGCTACATAATAGTATGTTACATCAAATACTATTCATTATGCTTGAAAAAGAATTGTGCAGAAAATGGAACTGTTTAGTTTCTGAAAGATTTTTGTCCAAGGCCTCCAACTAGTTACAATATCATGGTTTAATAGTTTTACTCAGTGTATTTGCCTTACTTAAGACAGAAGATTCATATAAATTATTTGAGCTGACAATGATTTGAACAAATACATGTTTGCAGGAGCAGAAAGTCATTAATTTTGAAAACTTGGATGACCACAAAGATGTATTTAAGGATCTTGATGTTGGATTTTGTTGCCTTGGAACAACAAGGTCAAAATCTGGTGTGGTAAGTAAGCTTGGTTTACTCTCACACAACCAATTTTGAAGAGACAAACAAAAATTCTTTTCATGGATCTTGACAATTCAAGATCCCATGTTATTGGAACATGATTTCAGGCAATCAAAAAACCTTTCAAAACAGACATTACTCTATTTACTGAAGGTCTGATTTTTGATTAATACGGAAAACCCAAGTCAAAATCTGGTTTTGAAGGTCTTCCCCCTCCCTGGTTTCATGCCAAAGCCCTAGCTCCCATTTTTCCTCTGGAATCTCTTGGCTTTTTGAGGAGCTGTTCCCAGTTGAAGTTCTCATGAACTCTGCTGATTCCTTTCATCAAATATGACATCACTTCTTGGTCTTTTTGTCTTCATTTTGAGATATAGTTCTTTTCAACAAGCTTCCTGACTTTAAAATGTGTAAAATTGTCATTGCTTGACAAGATCTTCTTCAAATCCTTCTAAAAAAATTAAAGCCTGTTTTATACTAGCCATACTATTGCTTGGAACTATTTTGCTTTGTTTATCTATTGTGAGTAGCTTAAGACCATGGATTTAATTCAAACTTCCTGATTTTCATCTCAAATCATCCCATATCTGAAGATTGAGATGGAGATGTTCTATAATTTGTAATGAATCATAAAATGAATAACAATTTGGAACTGGCAAGAACCTATGACAGATTTCTTTCACGAGGCTAGGTTTTTTTTTCAAAGGTCATTGATTTTTCCTCTCAAAGCTTATATGATTGCTAGTGAACTATTGAACTGTTTATAAATTAGCCTCTTGCAATTCACAAGGATACGGCAGACATTAAAAAAACGTATCATATTTTTACTGTTTTTCAATTTGAATATGATTCATCAATAGTGCCTGATGATAAGTTTATCATTTTATATACCATGACATTCATTAATAACTTTAAAAAAAAATTATTTGATGTCTACATGTTTATACAGTAAGTATGAATAATGTTCTTTTTTTAAGTCACCATTTCAAGTATTGGTTCCAAGTAGGTGCTTAGGACCTTATTAACCGACTGTGTTGAGCACCAAAGTTTTCTATTTATTTTTTATGTTATTATATCTTGTTGCTTGTACCGACACAGGTCACAGGTAATAGGCACAAGAATAATGTCGAATGAAAACAATTCTCTCAATGTCCTAAATTTACTGTGAGTGGTACATCCGCGGGTGAATAAATAACAAGAACATGCGATTCAAAGTTCTAACAATTTAATGAAAATCAATAGAGTTAAAGCCTATACTTTCTGTAAACACTTCTCGATGAAATACGTTCAACAAATTCTCAATGGTCTGCCCTCGTTCACTTTCGCACCATACATTTATGATACTTTCAAAGAATACTCTAGTATGGGAACATTCTGGAAAAATCTCACTTATTCTTCAAAGAAAAAGAATCTTCTAGAATATACAAGGATATACAAGAATAGGAACATTGTAGAAATATATCAGCCATTCGACCAAATAGAAGGGTTAAAAGAATAATTTTAGAATATACTAGTCAATAGGGGGAAACCCCACATGCTTCGCTTGAAATAAGGTCACACAGTTCACAACATAGTTCACAAACAAAGAATACACACATACACTCATAGCCTAGAGGCTTCATAATACATTGTTTTCGTGCCTTAAGACGTTACATATCTACAGATCTAATGTTCTTCATTGACTTTACTAGATTTGTATGTAATTTGAATGAATAATTTTATTCAATTTGCAAAATTGCTTAGGTGTTGAAGTTAAGATACGCTTTGTCTTTCAGTCAGCTTAAAATTTTCACCCCATCTTACATTTTGTTTTTATTGCTTTTCATGACCTCACTGTCTCATAATCTTGACTTTTCTGTGTAATAAGTTAAGTCATTCATTCTTTATTTCCATCTACAGCAAGGGTTCATAAGAGTAGACCATGACTATGTCCTTCTCTCTGCTGAGGCAGCAAAGGCACATTCCTGCAAACATTTCTCCATTGTCTCTTCACAGCACGCAAATAAAAACAGCTCATTTCTCTTCCCAAGAACAAAGGTATTATGTATTATTATGATGACTAAATTTCAAAAGTTTTAGTAATAAAAGTATTAAGGCCACAAATCTATTAAGAATCCAATTTTTTTTAGATTTTGGTAAAAATATTGAATATATAATTTTGCGTCCGTCAAACATACCTTTATCTCGTAGAACTTATTCTACATAAAGTTCCGTATTTTGAGCAGATATCAGAGATCAACTTCCGCCAGACTTGTCTGTTTGCAGCCATATGCATTAAGGTTGTCGGGTTTATTTCTCCATTTGTAGCCCATTCCATTATGATTAAGGCTGTGCAGAAAGGTCAGCCTTGGTCTTCCTCTGTCATGTCGTCCACTCACTTTTCCAAGCAATGTTAGTGCTTCCTGTTCTGGGTGTTGGATATGTGACCAAAAATTCAAGTTGTGTTCTTTGAATTGTTGCCATTACCGTTCTTTTTAAGTTTGCCTCTTGAAGGATCTCCTCATTGCTTTCCTTTTCCACCCAAGATACTCTCATCATATGTCCAGGAACCACATTTCTGCTGCCTCTAGCTTTTTCTTGGTTTGTTAATGTCCAATATTCGCAGGAATATGTTAGAACAGGCATGAAATATGAATTGATTATTCTGATTTTTGTGTTCATGTTGATGTTTCTGCATTTAAGTACATTTTCCAGTTGGTTGAGGGTGGGTTTTTTTTTCGCCAAGGTTATTCTTTTCTTGATTTTAGAGTCAGATCTGTTATCCAATGTTATTGGGAATCCTAAATATTTGAAAGCCCAAAATTGCTGGATAGTTTGTTTTTTGCATTTGATAAAGCATTGTGGTGGGGTTTTATTTTTCGATACTATCATGCATATGTTTTTTTATATGCTTAGCTCTAGACCCAGTTGTTCACTTCTTCTGACAACTACATCCAATAAATTTTGTAGATCTTCTTCTGTTTCTGCCATCGGCAGCATGTCATCTGTGTATATCAGGTTATTAAGGTTTGGCCTCCGATTGTTACTCCTTTCCCAACTTCTGTACCTCATAAGAGAGCTCACTGTAGAGGTTGAACTAGTCTGGTGAAAGTATACATCCTTGTCTTACCCCCCATTTTTATTGGCCTGTAGCTTCTTACTCCATTTTCTGTTGGCATAGCTGCCTCTTGTTCCCAGTGCAAGTTCCGAAGTATGTTCAACTTTATCAATGGCCTTATAATAACCGATGAAACATAGATATAGATCTTTATTCATCTCTATGCTTCTTTCAATTAACATAAAAAAGTAAATATACCATTTCAGATGCCTCTGTCCTTCATAAAACCAAACTGTGCTTCAGAGATTTGACCTTTGCTCTTATTCTGGACAACTTATTATTGATCTGAAATCAAATCTTCTAAATGCATAAAATTCATCATTTTTGTGTCTGTTGTTTGACTGAAATGTAATTAAAAGACCTCCATAATCAAAACTGGGGAGAAAAAACTTATACTAGTCTGCCTATTACAACATATACTGCATTCTTATGTTTGGAGTGATAACAAGCTGCAAGCAAGACTGAATTGTTCATGCTATCACTTCTTGTCTCTCATTGGTAGGGGCTTTCACCTGACCTTATGACCTCACTTGTATAAGTGTCACAGAGTATAACAATTTATGTTTTCATCAGTTTTTCAGTGCATGGTTTTATTTTACTCCTGTTATTCAGCTTTTTTGATATCATAAATTATATGTCTCTGACTTTTGTTTTTTATTTGTATTTTTATTTCTTTATACATTTTTGTCTGGGAGCATATATCAATTTTCTTGTCTTGTCGAGTGTGTCATTTTGGAAAGGTGATTTTAAATTACATATTAAATATATTACACGCAAAGATCCTCATGATTTTAAGTTTCAAGAGGACTCTTAGAAATCATGAAAGAACCCCTAAAAATTAGCTCGGAGAGTCATAAGGACTCTCAGATTTTGAGTTAAAGAGAAAACACTGTCAATTTTCTGTAGCATTTTCCTCATATTAAGTGGTCTCTTATTCTGCAATATATTATTTTTGCTTGCAGTCTACTGGCCATTCCTTTACAATTGGAAGGAGATGAAAAACCGATGTTAATGGAGGCTTTTGATCATTTATGAGGTCATTTTTTGAATCAAGAAAAGAGTGGGGGGAAAAATCACCCAAAAGATCTGGCAGGCCTGGAAACTAAACCGAAGCATACATTTTCTTCTGATCTTTTTGAAACGGGTTTTATAGGCTTTTATTCTTGATATTTTTTTATGTGCCCATAACATAAGATCCCCTAAATGTTGGAAACATTTTAAGTATAAAAAGGAATGATATATTTTCAACTTACAGGTGACGAGATATTTGAAAATGATCAGAAAAGCCATGCCAAAAAGTGCACTACATTTTGTCAAAAAGAGTCTGTTATTCATATCTTTGAAAAGAGCCATAAATATTCAGCTATTTTGTTATCGTGGAAATCATACAGTCATGTAATAAGATGCATTTTGAACTGAAGACATGGTTAATTGAGACATTTAAAAAGCAATTATTGTAGTTGGTTTTTTTTTTTTTACCATGATCACCCATCCTTTGTCTTTAGAAAGGAGGTTTGGAATCCACTTTCCTTTTCAGCACCATGCATGGCAACAAGGTCAAACGTTTGTATTAACAAACGAAACTTAACTGTCTTTGGGTACAATTCTGGCAGTTGATATCAGTACCTTTTTACCCTTCTTAGGGTAACAATTGCAGACAAATGATTTCTGTCTTTCACAGTCTGGGATCATCTTATCTAGTTCATTGCAGCAGAATCCCTTTTTCTTTTGACCTCTCCTTATGCTCCTCTTTCATGTGTCCTACCTTGATATCTTTCTCTTTGTGACTGTGAGAAAATTCCAGATATTATATATACTAGTAAAGGGCCCTCAAATATTGTGGGGAAATAAGACACCTTTAAATGTATTACATCCTTGAAATTTAAAACAAAAGAAGAGAGAATGGAGGTCCGCTGATTGTTGCAGAGGCCGATTATCATGGCACACAATTAATCAAGCTCTAGGCCTCTAAGCATCACGATTTGTTCTCTGGGTCTCTGATAGGCTCACTACTGGTTTGAATTGGTGTACGGAATAATTGGACAGGTGTGTGAAATTGTTGGACTGGTGTCCTTCTGTAGTGCCAGGGCACAGAAAGAAAATGCAAAAAACTGAATTTTTCTGAAGTATGAAATGACCCAGGATTGGGCCTAAGCCTTAAGGCTCCTTGGGCAGGTGCCATATGATAAGACTACAGCACTGCCTTGCTTTATATACAATGAAGCACACTTAAGATGACATCATTGGCAGCAGAGAATTATGTCCCATTAAGCCAAAAGTCCTATAACGGTTTCCCCGATAAAACAGGACAAAAAATCCAAAAGTGCGAGAACGATGCGAGTTGTCAATGAGGATAATGTGTAGCTCTGAAAAGGGCTTTTTGGTGAGTGATAGATGCATCTTCTCTACCTAGATGGTGTGAAGAAGTCACTGATTGCCATCTGTCTTTGTGTATGGGGTATCATCTTGCGCACCTTGTCTTCAGCCTGGTAGATGATGTCAAAGAGCTCCTATCCACTACAGTGCAGCTGTGCATATATTCTCAGCATATCAATGGCAGCCAATGCTTCCTTGCCAGACACACATGGCACTGTTGTATTAGTTAGTATTATCTTCATCGTTTTCAGGTGACTACTGATCCAACACGTCGGCAACTATTGTATCTTTAGAAACCTCGTGTTAGATTTCAGCTTGCTATTCAATGCTGATATATGTTGTGGAGTCCATGTCAACAGGCACTTTCTCATCGAGCCTTCCCAACAAGCACTCAAGTTCAGATGACTGCTCACATTCTTCTTGAACTTGGGGCAGCATCTCACTCTGTTTGAAGATCTCGCAGCCTGCCTGCAAAAAACAGTTTGAAATTGTTTTCGCTGGAACCATGTTCCAAGCACATCAAATGGTGAAAAGCGCATCGAGTACCAAGATCTGGAAGTTCACCACTGTATCTTGTGAGGAGGCAGAATGTAGCTCAGATATTGCTGTACAACTGTAGTCCTGCAGTGCTGTTTAAAGGCATTGATTATGCCTTGATCACAGACTTCATATGGCTTGTTGTATTGGGGGGCAGGAACTCTAGTTGTATGTCTTTCAGATCAATTAGCTTGGGATGAGACGGGCAGTTGTCGACAACCATTGCAATTGATCGTCCTTGCAGTAAAAACTTGTGATCCAGCATCCTCAGCATGCTTCAAAAATCGTAGCAGTTATCCATGCCTTTGAATTCGCCATGTATTCAACTGGCCTGGTCGATAGAGTCTTAAAACATTGGGGGTTTGCCAACTTTCTGATGATAAGTGGCGGTAACTTCTCTGTTCCTGTCATAATAGGAGCAATCAGAAATGTTAGTCAATCTTTGGCCCACTTTCCTCCCAAAACACACTCCCTTGAATGCTTGTGTCTTGTTAGGTAGGCAGCAAAAAAAAACCCCAGGCCAGTTCCATCAATGTTGAAGATGTGTTGTGGTTACAAATTTCCCAAGAAAGTCACAAGTGCAGTCTTCTTCCATGCCTCCAAACGTGCAGTCTTGACAGAGACCGCTTCCCTTCAGTCTGTCTTGAAAACAAGGCCATACTGGCTTTTGAACCGACTAAGCCAACCGTTGTCAGCGGTGAAGTCGTTTGTTCCTAGCTTGTCTGCCAAAAGATTTGCTTGCTCCATGGTGATGGGGCCTGATGTGGGAGTATTGATTGCTCTTGTCTGTTAAAACCAAGGCAGCACTGTAGTAGACTTCTCAATTTTCTCTCTGTTCTTTATAATCATAGACAGGGAGAGTCATGGGGGATCCCATACTTTGCAGCAATGTCTTTCTTGGCCATTGTTTTCATTGGATCTGAACAGTAGCCTATGGAATACATCATTTCCTTTAGCCTATTGGTCAATTTTATGTGGTCGGGACACAGATTATTGTCCGCAACAATCCGTCGGGATGTCGTCTTAGGGTTTTTTGGTTGCAAAAGACGCCACCTGAAGAGTTTTTTCATTTTTCATTGCTAACGTTATCGAAGAAAAAAAACTTTGCTTTTGTGTCACTATAAGTTGAAAGTCGCTTTATGGCTTGTCTTCTCATGTGGAGGTCACTGCATGTGAATATGCAATTGATTTCCTCAAAGTTTAAGTTGAAATATTTTTCTTGTTTTGTAATAATAAAATTTGTTTTCATTCCTGATAGCTTTTCATATAAGTAAACTGCAAGTGGAAATGTGCTCTTCGCCCTCTCTCTTAGACTTTACCATTGTTTTCATTGTATTATAGAATTATAAACTGTATACTGTTAAACTGGTTGAGGATCTTTGTAAAATTGTCCATTCTTTTCATTGTAACTTGCATCTCAAATACACATGCAGATTTCCATTCAAAAGGTGTGAACTATATTCATTTGTCAACCAAAAATAGAAATAGAAAATAGTTGGTTTTATGTTCCTCTCAATACTTAAAGAGCAATGAACCCTGAGGGTTTAAAATTTTTATGGAAACGTTTAATTGAAAGAGTGAAGAAACTCTGAATTCTTATAATTGATGTTTATTTTGTCAGGGTCAAGTTGAAGAGGCCTTGAAAGTGATGCATTTTGATCGCCTCTCAGTTTTTCGACCTGGGTAAGATCATATATCCTTGGTGTAATTCTATAACTGTCTAGCTTCCAATTTTTGGTGAAAACTAGAGAAAACTTCATCGGCATGTTCTGTCAAAACATGAGAAATTCTAATAAAAAAACGAGTGGTTATATCTAATCACACCTTTTAAATGACTTTTTGTGGTATGATAATTATTTCAGGGTTATTGAGTTTTAAAGCTACGTCTTTTGGCCCTCATGAAAAAATTATAAATGAATTTAGATGATAAGAGAGTTACACCGACGATATGTCTCATTCCTTTAATACAGGATGTACCCCCATCCCTCAAATGCATGATTGCATGTGTTAATAACAGCAGAATAAGTCTGTCACATAAGATAATCTAAACGCCAATTTAAGAAGAAAAGGCAAAACTTTTTATTGGTATCTAATAATTGATCACATGTTCCAGCCGTCTGTTCCTTTAGGTTTAAAATTGTGCAAACTCTTTTTATTTTTGACCAACAAATAAAAATGTACCAAGCACTTACAATCATACACTTTTTGGGGGGACATTCTGTATAATATTCCATCTTTTCACAGATATCTGATTTATTTCACAACTTATGATAAGACTTTGAACATAATTGTCATTGAAATGATTTATATCAGCAAAAGGTATCACTTTTGATAATGAAAAATACCAGTTAGGTCAAGGGGCATATGAGAATTTAGAATGAATATTGTGCAATTGATAGCCATCTCATTTTAACCCTTTATGTTATGAATGTTGCCTGGCGCTTTTATTTTATTAGAGAATAGGCGCTATAGAATGTCCATTATTAGTATTATTATGTTTCAGCCAGCTTCAATTTTTTTTTTGTATTCTTTTGAAAAGATAAAGATAAGAAGTTCATTTTCAATTGGCTTCGAGTTGTAGGCTACAGTATGCTGAGGTATCCTGTATGGAAGAATCTATGGCTATGGTTTGTTTTTTTTTTACAGCCAATCTTATAACCTCCCATGTCTACATCACATGTCAAGTCATACTTCCCTTTCACCACAGTCACTGTAATCTTCAATTCATTATCTTTTGATCCGGTTATGAACAAGCTCTCATGCTTCTGTGTAAAAACAGGATGGTGCCTGATATAACCACAGCTAGTGACATTGTCCATGTGGTCATGAAGCATCCTTGTTTGAATTAGTCAACAAATTTTTTCACCTTAAATTATATACCGAGAAAAAAGAAAGTGAAAGAAGAGTTCAAAAAATAACTTTGATATTGTTCTCTGACTCACATAGTCGTCTGCATTTGGCCACAGTCATAGATATATGCTTTATTTAGTCATTTTGAGTAAAATGGTAGCAGGCAGCAAATAGCATTCCTTTCAAGATACCACCTTGGCAATCTCAAATGATTCAGTTTCAGAATGAAAAGAGTCAACTATGAATGCTTTCATGACTCCTCTCATATGTGAATTCCCATCACACAAGTCCATTTGTGTCCATGCACAGTCATCATTAAGCTCCTTTTTAAACAATGGCGTAAGATTTAAATCAATAAGATTTAAGCGGGAAGATGATCTTGCATTTAAAATACTTTATATACATTCCATCAAAATTGAATGCATTTTTATCTATTTCTAGTGTTTTGCTGGGCAATAGAGAAGAGAGCCGACCAATGGAAAGCACTTTTAAATTCCTGATTCGACCAATTTCATATTTCTTCCCAACGGCCATCTCAACACCAATGGATGTTGTTGCCAGAGCAATGATCAACAATGTTATCATCCCACCAACAGAAGACTCCAAGCAAGAAATATTTGATAATAAGGCCATTCATCTTATGTCTGGGATTTCCAAAGGTTGTCCCTCTGTATCGAAAAGTCAGTCAGCGCCAGAAAGCATAAAAAGCAAATGAGATTTTTTTTCTTATAATAACCTTATTCATGCAAAGGCAGGGCCATTAAAGAGCTGGCTTTAAGGATAGAACACGGAGATGAAAAATATAAATGGCTTTGCATCTTCTTCTTCTTTTTTTCTTCATTTTCTTTTTATTAATTTGACGATTTATCTAACACCAGCCAGGACCACAAAGGTGAAGTGTTATCTTGCCAGAATTGAAGCTGACAGATTTGGGCTTTTTTTGTTTTTGTTTGTTGTTGGTTTTTTTTTAGATTCTCTAAGTTAGATTCCACTTTTGCTTTCTTGAAATTGTCGCCCTCAGTACAATTTACTCTCATTATTGAAGTATTGCTTTCTGAAAGTTTGATACTTAATCAACCCTGATGTAAAGTCCTTGCCAGGATTGCTGTGGTAAATCTGTATAGATATATTTTACCTAGAGTGAAGAAGAACTGATGATGTTTGAACAGTCAGATTATTTTGAATTTGCCTTGGTCTTAGTCTATTGCAAATTTTCCATTGTTTGAAATATTCTAGACAATGACCTTGCATTCTTCGACACAATTTTTAATTTGATTTGACTCTTTTCCATGTTGAAGCATTGAAAAATTTAAATCTAAATGTTTTATTTTTTTATTTATTTATATTTTCAGAACAACGCAGTAGTTTGTTAGAAGTTTGTCTTATTCAGTGTTTTCTGTAATTTATGCTATTTTTCTATGAGAAGAAAACCAGTGAAAATAATGGTTTAAAAAGAAAAGAATAGAAAAAAATTTTTGTTTCTTCATCGAAGGTAATTAATATCAAATAAAGCTTGGTACAACTGCTTTAAAATGAAAGAAATTTTATATAATATATGCTGACGGGCCATCTATTTGTATTAATCCTTTTTTTTTTTGAGGAAATTTTGTTTGTCATGTCAACCACGCTGATGGAGAAGAAATTTATCAATAAAAAAAACCTCTGCCTAAACACATAAATGGATTCATATTATGATTGATTTTGTCGTGTGTGCTCCATTGGGTGGAAATCACTGAATTTGGTAGAGAATCTTTAAATAAGTGATAAAATCTTTTAATCGTAACTTGGTGAATTGTCAGATTGTAACTTTTGACTTAAGTTTACTATGATTTATGAAAATTTAGTTTACAGTTTTCATGTTCTTTGAAAACTGATCTTTTTATTTTGTTATTGAAAAGTAGGCCTATTTCAAACGTTAAAAATCTTTCTCTCTCTTAGAAAGATTGTGACAATTACTAGCAAGGTCAAAAAATGGAAATTACTATGTTTCTATTAATATGGATGTTTCATCAGTGTTTACTTCATGTAAAACAATGAAGCTTTATTGCATATTTAACATGACGTATAACAATGTTTCATAGGACATTTGTTTTCTCAAACCTTTTTACTAATAGACTGGACCTACTCCATTTTACTAACCTCCCCTGCTAAAGAAGTGACATAAATCTGAACAAATATGACAAAGTTTAACCCCTCAAGTACGTAAGAACTCAAGTTTTCAATGAATGACTACCTTTGTGAGTGACAATCAGGCCATGAAGATTGATAATTGAAAAATGGATCAACCATAACTCTTAAGATTCTGATGAAAGATGATATCATGATGCCATGACATCCAGACCAGTAATAAAAAATTTATGGAAATATTTCAAATTTTTTACTTATAATAATAAAATGTGCAATGCAAGGAATAACCTAGAATTTTGATGGGAAAAATTTCACAAGTAGTCTCTCTGTTCATTCTTAACAGAGACAATAATGTATATGACAGCAAAAAAAAAACAACAAAAAACCCCGAAAACTGCTCATTTCAGAAGGCAGTACATTTTTTTTTTGTTTAAACGACAAAAAAGGAAGATATTTGAAATGATGCTCAGTCATATTTAGGATTGAACCTCCAAAATTAGAATCGGAATATGGACCATGTTTACAACTAATATTGTAAAGATAAATAAACTTCAATGTGAATCACTTTAAACATTGTACTGAAACCAAATTTAAGATGATTTTTATCTTCTGAAAAATTGAAACCATGAAGGAATTGTTGGGTTGTTTCTTTTTTAAGAGGAAAAAAAAAAGGCATGATTATATTAAATGATTTTATAAACATTTTTATTAAATTTGTCTTTTTGCTGACTCACAACATTCCTCAGCCGATTATAAATGGTTGTGATTTCTGACACTTCATCCTTGTAATGTGAAATGAACTTAAACCTCATCTGATAATATTGCAAGTTTCAAACATCATATTCTCCCCTGCTTGCGTACTGCTGAGTGAAAGATAAGTTCTGCAAAAAGAAAAGAAAAATCAATTTTTACATGGTTTCATTCATAAATTCTATCTAGTGTGTAAACTGTAGTAAAATGCATTCCAATATAGTTGCCTAGATATAATATTTACTTGATTTGATTTCAAGTCTGTTAGTATATTCAAATACTCCTCCTCTCTATTGTCTTGTTGTATTCATAAGCTTCCCCCCCCCCCCCTCCTCATAACGTGAATTTTTTTTCTTCA
>JAOWAY010121078.1:0-10877 GCA_028565895.1 Goniobranchus geometricus
CCCCTTCTCCCGAGACTGACTGGGGGGGGGGGGGCGCGAGAGGCCGAGCGAGGGCGCCAGGAGCCTCCGATAAACGCCCCTGGTCCCCCCCGGGAGTTTATCCTCTAAAAGTTTACCCACTCCGGGGTCGAGAGACTAAAACAAAAGCATCCGCAAATATGCATGTCTGGGCCATACTCGGCGCCCAGTCCCAGACCCCTACAGGTATTCTAGGTACCCGGACGGCCTTCAATGCACAAAAGCAGTACCTGGCAAATGCCGAGGATGCTTTCTCGTCTCCAGTGGACCTACCATCAGCAATAAGGCGCTGGCAAGATGTTCCTAAGTATGCAGGCTCCGAGTTAAACTTTGTCTCTGAAACAGGCCTTTATATGGCACCGAGCAATATGCTCCTCCGCGTGGGTCACGTGGCTGGCTACAACAATCTTATACAAATCGCTACAGAGGACCCAAGCTTGGGCCTGAATAAGTCTTCGAGAGGCTGTCTGCCCTTCAGACGCTGCAAATGATACCTGTGAAAAGAGCTTGGTCAAGCCTCAAACCGACGACATGTCAGCAATGCCCAAGGCACATAGCGAAGCTATAGCCGAGTTGCCATCCCTGGCCGACATAGCCACACAGTAGCACCATGAGGGTGAGAAAACAGGCCTTGTGGTAGGCAGCGTTGCCGTCGGACTATTCGCGATCGTAATCTCTTGCTCGCAAAAGAGGCTGCGTATGCACTCGGCTAGTGTAGTGTGAAGGATGCGGCCGATGGTCTCCTGCAAGCCATTAATCTGAGACTGGAAGGCCTCTCTGTTTGCTGAAGCAGGCTCAAGGTGGGGGGCCCGTTCATCCTGCAGCTCGTGCAAGCGCTCATTAAGGCGATGTTTCTCGACCTCGTCAATGTCCTCTCGGCCCAGCTTGCGTTCCACTTTGGTAATCTGCTCGTCCAGGTTTGAGAACTTTGCGATGTTGAGTATGAGCTCACCTGGGGTAATCTGCAGTGCCCGGATTAAGCCTCGGATATCACGGAGCAGCAGTGTGGTATCGTTGTTCGTCCCAGCGAGTTCGTTGATGTTGGCATTGGTTAGGGTGGTCTCCAATTGCTGTCCAGCATCCAAGGCCTCTGTTGCAGTTTGGGGCAGTTCCTCCACCTCACCGGTTTCTACCTTGGCTGCAGCCTCTCCCAAACCTCTACGGGATTTCTGGAGGGCAACAGCTGCCTGACGAGGGAAGGTGCTCATGTAGACGCCGAATACTTTAGCCACGTCGGAATCATACTTTTTGAGTGTCAAGGGGATGAGGGACTCCCCAGGCTTTTACTTCTAATCCTTGGCTGGAAATACGAAATCTAAGTTTTTCAGAACCTCCCCTCTTTCTGTCCGCCACCTTCCTGTCAGTACCTCTGTCTGTTGTGTGTTGTCGAGATCTTCATGAGATGCCTGATGGATGCCACAAGCGCACGGAGGCATTCTTTTGGGGCCTCCGAAGTGTCGTCCATGAACGACGTTTCTTCATCAACCAGATCCACATCATCAGCCGGATAATCAAATGTGGGGTTGTCGAATTCGAAGTTTGCGATGTTATATTAAAGATCGGGACACCAGAGTTCAAATACCATGACTTCAAATGCATATGGTCTAAGCTTAACCCACACCGCCAGCTCTGAGACCCCCTGGGTATCAAGGGCGTGTGCCAGTCTGTCGTCATGACAAACAATCCTTCAACAATCGACCAGAACCAGCAGCTCCTCTTCCGGTTACTGAACCTCGCTGCTAACGAAGCCATAGTCCCATGGATTGCGAGATTAGCATTCATAATCATGCTGACCTCGACAGATCCCAACTGGATGACTGTGCAGAACGTCTGTAGTTCTATTGTGAAGAAGACCAAAGTCATGTCGATCGACGACAGCCATGTACTCCACTGCTACATGGACATTTGGAAGACACTCCAGGAGGGGAAGAAGCCTCAGTACCAGGGAGCAGGGGACTGACCTCTCGGAAGACAAAAACATAACTCGAATCCACATGGCCGCAGAGGATGAGGATGAGACAAAGCGGCTCGACAAAGCCATTGTGTCCTACGCCACAGAGAAATCGCGGCCAACAAGAGCGACATCCTCTGGAATATTAACATGTACGTCTCGGCGTGGAGCATGAAGGGTATCTTGTTTCTGTGTGAGGACAGCCTTCCCGCGCGCGTGGGACACCAAAGCCTCCTACAACCCCAAATCACAAAGGTTGAGGTGACTATCGAAGGAATCCCAAAGCAGCGATACAGCGAAGGCATGAGGTCTTATCAACTTTGGGATGAGGCCCACAAGCACTTTGCCGTCGGGGCAAAGCGACATCCCGAGGTAGCCACAGTCATGAAGGATCTGGCATTCGCTGATATATCCCTGGGGCAATTTGTGACCACGAAGTATGCCTTGTGGCTGGACCTTCGCACTGCTGATGACAACCAACTCCATGGCAGTGGCTGCTGAGACTGTCATGGTTCAGATAACGAAAAAGGCAGAAGCAGCCGGCATACTGAACATCTCCCTGTACGTCATCACGGATGCTCAGCTCAATATCGAAGATAGACAATTCCTCTCGGCCGTATACTAGTACACCCTTGCGGGTCAACCTACTGCCCTCGAGCCCCCACTCCACAATCATTTGAGGGCAAACAGGCTGCGGGAAATCAAAATATGTTCTCTACCCCCTCCAGGGCCCCTGTCGCGGAGTCTTCCACCACATCATCATCTTGTGTCATACGGTCCAGCGCAATGGCATCTACTATGACTGTCCATGGATCTGGGCGTATGCCAAGGTCTATGTCATTGACCTTGGTGAAAGGTTCCATGACTACCTTCGTGCATTGTACCTATATTTTCAGCGGGAAGCTACCTTGTATATTATCGATGATTGAAGTGCGACCAGAGCACTGACAAAGAAAGACATGCTCTCTGAGCTGGCCTTCTCCGGCCGCCACGCGAAACAGTCTGTTTTGAATACTTAGCCAAAAGTACAACTCAGTCTTAAAGGACCTCCATGAGCAAACTCGCTGGGTGGCCCTCTTTTATTGAAAGGATCGTGACTTGTTCAAAGATGCCCTCCGTGAAAACGACATCATTCTCTCTTAAGAGGCAGCTGCTTGCAGAAACCACAAAAGCTAAACTACAGTTGAAGACCGATCAGCCAGCTGCATGTCCTAAGCTTAAAATGTGGGAAGCAGCAACATTTCAGCATCTTGCAGTTAATTGAATTGCTACTAACTTTTGTATTGGTCTTGTGGGCTGCTTGTGGATATATTAGAGGTAGGAGACAGTTGAAGAATCTTGTGTCTTTGATGACGACAAAGCTACAGCAGATGGATGATCTGATCGACGAACTACTTGACGTCAAACCCGCACCAGATGTCAAGTGACACAGCACACTGAGAACTGTTGGCAGCAATCGCGTCGGAAAGGGGAAGGGTTGCAGGCCAGAAAATATCTCGGAAGGGTCTGGACTGTGGAACAAATTAACTCGCTGGGCAAGGATGAGGTCGAGAAGCTCTATGCCCGCTACATGGCGCACCTGGGCACTGCCATGACAAAAACGCTTGGGCGGACTGTCCTACGGCTGTATACTGCTGTGTCAAGCAGGTTTTTTTTCCTATACCACCCAAAAACCGTCTGCCTCTCATGACCGATCTCCTGTCTGACCCGTTTGTCGGCCAAACCCTTCACAATGCTGCCTGCGACCTTTACCATCTCTATGGTATTATCCAGCACCGCTAACATACTGTCAATTTGGACATCACTGCCCTGCAAATATATGCAACGATGGAGAACCCGCAGGTGGAGAGCAATGTTACGACCTCACCCGTACCTCCAGAGGTGTTCAAGGTGACAGAGAATCTGCAAAAAACTAGAGCAAAAGACCAAAAAAAGTTGTTGCGGGCTGTGCAAGCGCCATGGCTCAGAAAGCCAAGCAGGAGCGATTCCTTGAAGAGCTTCGGTCTGCTAGGGAAGCTTTGGAGGGCTCAAGAGACACTGACACTGCAGGGCCTAGGCACAAAGGAGAAAAGACGGACATGCAAGCACAGTCACATGTAGTGTCAGAGGTGGTACCGACAGCTGGGTCTACAGACCTGCCACTTAGTGCGGCACTAAAGTCAGGATATAATTTTGAAAAAATCAGAATCTGTGGAAAAAAATCAAAATCACCCAAAATAAAAGTCTTTCGCGATAGCACTGTCCGGAAACATTGCTTTAAAAAGTTCACCAGCATGGTCAGCAATGGCAATGGGTAAGTTATGTTCCACGATAAAGTTAGAAAACAGAATTTCTGCTTGTAGAACCTTTTGGTCTTTGGTAGATGACCCCGATTTTGCTGTAAACATGGTTATGAGTGACAGCGTTGAAGTCCTTGAATTTGCTCGCGAAATATGTTTAGGAGTGTTCCTCGAGATCAGATCGACCACCACAAGCAATTTTCACATCCGCTTCACACACTGTGACGCAAGCAAAATCCTCTCCAAGTTTAGAATGGGAAATAAAGCTCCACATCCTTGAATACTCCTCACGGAATTTCTGCTTGACCTGTTGTCGTTTTGATGGCGGCTGTGAGGCCATGACGATAGATCTAGATTAGATCTAGAGAGATTAGGCTGACCGAGATCCACCTAGAGATAGTCTAGATCCTAGATCGCTAGAAAATCAAAGAAAACTCCATCGAGATTACTAGATCTAGCACAAGAAAACTAGAGACAATACAATCCAAGAAAAATCACATGTAGCTAAGAGGGAAACAGAGCAGTACATGTACATTTAATTAGATCTGAAGATTTCGACAGCGTTTGGCGCTTAAATGACACGGGGGCATGTAGAGGTCGACATCAGATAAAGAAAAGTACTTGTATTTGATGAAATACGCGATTAAACTTTATATCGCACCAAAAATTGGTATCGATCACGCAAAGATAAGCCGCTAAGATAATGCTAACAATAGAGCGTTTACCTGTGTATCGGTACACAGCGCTGAACCGTCATTAGGTCGAGCCATTGACATCAACAGGTCGAGCCAATATTACTTCCGGGCAAGTGAAGTGAAGTGATGACAAATCCTTCCCAAGTGGAAGAAAAAAAAATCAGAATATTCCGATTTAATCGGAATCAGCGGCAGGTCTGTATATAGATCTATTTTTCTTTCTGGCCATTTTCATTCTAAATGTTGATTTCCAAGATGGCAGCCCCATCAAAAGCGACACATATATTTCTTCTCAATTTTCTTGTCTTATTCATGATTTTAGCATTTGATATCATTAAAGTCCAAGAAAATCTTATTTCAGTCAAGAAGATAAAAAAATAAGGTTGTCTGCTTATTCTCCTGACTACAGCTAGAATCTAGAGCTCGGCTAACTCTAAACCTATTTTATTATGTACTCCAAGCTCTTGTGCAGGGTTTAGAAATCTATGGTAGATCTAGATCTAGCTAGAATAGCTCTACCTAGAATCTAAGTAGCAGACTACCGCTAAATGTAAATCCTATTGTCCCTATCCACAACAAAACAAAATTGGAGCCTGGATCTTCTAATATATCTAGATCTATTGATATTGCTGTAGGCCTACATCAGATCATTCCAATTGAAAATTTCTTCTTCTTCTTCCGTGAAGCAGCCACGATCAGCATATTGATCATTTTGCCATTCTCTAATGGATTGCGCAGCACGGAAATAAAAATAATTTGGCATCAAGGGCTACAAATAAGGCCTAAACAAATCTACTTACATATAACCAACTGAATAAAATGAATGCACTTATCACGATCGGACTGGATCTCTACAAAAGCAGGGGAAAAAAGACACCATTGGACTAAATTTAAATCGATCACAAGGCAAATGCCTATCTTTCCAATGAAAGGAGATGGAAGAGGAGGAGAACTCTTTTGGGTGAAGAAAACAAAAAATATTATTTCATTATACTCGTCGTTTTGAGCATCGATGTATTTCGCATTTTTACCAGAAAAATGTTTGTAATCGAAAAAATTATCACTCAGGATTCCCCAGAGATTCTTTCCCTCCCAGATTTCCGAGAATTCCCAGATATGTGACATTATGTATTTCTTTATAAGCATCAAATATTTGTCCATCATGTTATGGATGATTGCTCTAATTCGAAATTAGACTCAATTCTTATACTCTCAGATGTTCATTTGTATATCAACTCCACATAGGGCAATGAACCATGCTTAACTGAGATAATAATTGCTGAAACTATCTCATTACATAGAATTACCACTCCTTGGGTAAAGGGTCAAAAAGCTGATTTAATGTAGGTTGAGTAACATATATGCACACACAACAAATAGCTCTTCATATGGGTAATTAAGGGGATGATACCACCATTAGGCAACCTTAAGTAGAAACTGCATTTGATAGCTACATTCTCACCCTTACACTCTCTCGTCTTGGTATCAAGGGTCTTTCAGCAGGTAATGATTTGATAGTCAAGTCTTTTGACACATCCTCCACTAGATGGAGGCCTGGATCACTTCCCCTTCGCACCCGTAAATTGCTGCCTGCAAAATAAGTTTAAAAACCATTGAATAACTGATCTCAAAATTGTAATAATCCTAAATTAAAAAATTGTACATGTTGGTATTGTTCAATGACTGGTTAAATTGCTTACACTGATGAACAATGTAAATGTAAAGCAAAACAACAGCCTACTGAAGAAGAGATAAAAAGAAGAAAATTATTTCTGATTAGCCATACAATAACATTGCAAGGTACCAACAGTATGAGGCAAAACCCTGAAGGGAACCCTGTTAAAAAATCTTAAAAGGTCAACACCAGAGAAATAATGCAGGAAAACAAAGGTCACCATACATCACAAAAACATAAAAAATGTGCTGAAGTGTCATTGGATAGGGTAAAACTGATAAATTCAAAAACACATAGACACAACCGCCTGCTACAAGTGCCACACTCTAGAACCAGTGGCCACCAAAATTCCTTCTTCTCACAGGCCCTTCACCTTCAGAACAGCACACCTGCAGATAAATAAATGATTCTGCCACCAATGTAAACATTTTTAGCTGTCTATGGATCTATGTAAATCTGTGAGAATACACCAGAGGTGATTTGTGGATCCAAGGAAGAAGAATAACAAGGGGGTGGGCAGAAACGTCATGCAGGAGGCAGACAAAGGCATATATAATAACACTCCCAAAGATCTGGAAATCTGAGAGAATGCATGACCAGAATGACTGGCACTCTTTAATGACAGGATGTACTCTGAAGGGAGCTGAAAAGGGGAAGACGTAAGTATGGCATATATCTATTAACAGTCAACTGATCGTATTAAATGCAAAGGGAGGTAGACGACATATTTAGAGAAAGAGAAATGGAAGACATAGAGTTCAAGGATATGAGGAATAAGTCTGGGCTTATTCAGGTGATTTTTAAACATCCCCTGATACCAACATGAGTTAAGCACACAATGGGATATTTCCATGGTAAGGAAACACACCCAAGGGACAAGATAGTTCCTCACCTAAAGAAAGGTCCCTGCTTGTAATAACCACATCAGTGTTGTTGTTGCTGCTGCTGCTACTGTTTGTATGTTGATGTGAGGTTGGCATGACTGACAGACTACCATCCCTTGCTTGGAATACATCAGGGCTGGTAGTCCCAGTAGAGCTGGCTCCATCTCCATTATTGTGGATATGATCACGGTTACGATTTGGCTCATCAAAGTCAGCGATGAGCTGAGGAGGAAACAGAAAAAAGACTACTATAGACATACCATTAAAACTAATAACAGACATATGTGATTGTTCTTTCTACATTAAACGTTTATGGCAAGGGCTAGAATTTCAGAATCCATCCCTAACCATGCTCACTAAAAAAGCCAGAATCAGAGAGGTGTACCCAAAAGAACTTCCACTGACGGGGTCATTGTAAGAATTAGAGGAAATTGATCTTAACTAACCTTTACTTTCTGAAAAATGGTGTTTATTACTATATATATATATTCACTGAAAAATTACATTAAAACATATACAAAGAAAATGTTATTTCATACTTCTGTAATCTACTTTCTCAAATTCTTGTTTGTATAATCAACGTAAAAGAGAATGCGATCAATATTAAACAGATTTGTTGTTATCATTATGTAAAGCGAAATTAAAAAGTAAACCCCATTCAATAACAAGGTCAGGTCACACTGAGAAAATCCCTACAGGAATAAGACTATTACAGAAATGCATGAGAAACACTGCCCATTTCATTTGAATACTATATATCTACTTTCATTTATGGTGATGCCTTGGCATTCCACATTGTAATCCACACAAAGAGTAATAACATTCTCATCCCTCCTTGCACCAAAGAAAAGATAAAAACAAGAAAGAACAAAGAACACCCACAGTTAAATAAAAATATTTTAAAATTCATACATTTAAATAAACAATAATGTAAAAAAAAAAAAAGCCCCTTAAATGATAAGAAAATAAAAATAAAATCCAAACCTGTTCTCTATCATCCACTACATCATTCAGCTGATCATCTGGGTCTAGGATACCACCACCACTGATGGTCTTCAGGCTGGCAACCTCCACCCAGTGGTCAGGTCCCTATTTTGAGGAGAAACATATTGAATTAAGAATTTAATAACGGCTTCACATTCATGGTGAAAAACAATATCAATGAAGAACAATTTATCTTATATATATAAATCTTATCTCATGTCCAGTAATAAAACCTTGAAATGCATAATTTCACATTATATGTTCTCTGCTGACCTTTCCCCATAATATGTCAAAAACAGGAAGCAAACTTGGAATTTGGAGCAGAAATTATGAAAAACTTTTTTTTAATGTTTAACTTAATGAAACCTTGGCATGATGAAACCTCATAACCCTCATCAAAAATGCTAAATTATGTTTCATCATTACCAGTTTATTAAGAAGCATGCTTTTGCAAGCAGTTCTTGTAGGGGCACCTTTTGATAAGTAAAATGCACTGCTCTGTGTAAGCATTCTAGATAGACATTACTAGAGGAATTTTGTACACTTCGTTGAAAAAGTAAGGAAAGAATTCATTAAATAAATCTTTTATTCACTCATCAATCTGTTCAATCTTTTACCCACCAATGTCTTTCTTTTAACCGTATAGGGAAATCCAAAAAAGATGAAAGATGAAGGAGATGGATTACAACGTAAAGTTGCTCAAAATCATTTATTTCAGAGTGAGAGCGTTCCAAAAAACAAACAAACAACAAACAAATAAAAACAGTCACATTCACTGAGTGGCAAATGACAATAATAACTATTTTAATATGTGACACTCCTCAGATAAAATACAGGCATCAGGTTTTTGAGAGGTTTTTAATCATTTAATTTTCTGAATTTGGTTTAACTATATGGCCTGATTTGGAAACGCTGATCTAATTCTACGGATTCAAATAAGTCCTATGTTCTCCCTTACCCTTCCAGTCGCCCTCTTGTACCGATGCACAGCCTTAGTAATAAGTTCAGATACTGGAATGTTGCCATCTCCACAAGGCACAGTCACTCGTACTCCATCAAAGCAAACAATCACCTTCATTGGCATTCCGTGAAGGGTAGTCTAAACTCTATAAATGATGAAAACCCTATTACAGGTTCCTTTTCTAGCTCTTTTCAGTTTGATCACATTGTTGAACATTTTTTGAATCATGAACAAGGTTTTGACACATGTCCAAAGAATGCTGTTGTTGGATCATCACAGTTCTGTATGAAAAAAAGTTTGAAAGCCTTTTAGCATAAAAAACCTTGGGTTCGAAAAAGATTTTGTGTGCCTTAATAAAACATATCATGATGCTCATTGGATAAAAATGCCCAACTCATTTTTTGGTCAATAGAATTTTCAAATGCCATACCCATCGATGCCTTCATTTAATCCCTTTTTCCCAACTACAGTGAAGCTCTGTAATACCAGGGACGGGCCGACCAGGCACATTTTCTAGCTTCTCGTAATTCCCAAATGATGAATTCACACACTTGCTGGCTTGAATCAAATGATAAGAGCTTTGTCAACATCTGCAAAATCTGCTGTCCTCAATTTCTTGCGATTACGGTTGAAATCGCCAGTTTTATGTGCTTTCATGATCTTGTCCTTCTCCTTCAAGATTGTGTAGAGAGTACTGGTAGATCAAATTCTCAACAGATCTGCACATTTGTCTCTTTGTTTTTCTCTCAACTGCTCAATGATCATTGCTTTCGTCTCTAGTGGAATCCTTTTTTCTTTTTACATCCCAAGATTTTACACCAATTGGATCTCTCTAGGTCTACGATTAGGCCTAGTTTGCTATGAGCGATGTTATGAGTATAGAAAACAAGCTTAGACTGAACAGGCTTGGTAACACATGTCACATCATCTCATGACTATCTGCACACCTTGTACTGTGATGGGGGAAGGAGGGGAGGGGTTGCATCATAAGCCTGTAAGTAATTTAATTCCATATAGTACTGCCACTCCAGCAACATAATAAAGAGGGTTTTTTGATGTGGTTGTAACAAAAAGTTGGGGCTTGGTTTTTGTGGGGGTTAAATAAAGAAGTAAGGGCAGTAATTTTTTATTTGTCTGTCATGTCATATTTGTCTTTATATGTCTACATTTGCCTGTTATTTGTTGTTTCTGTCCATCGATTGATTGATTTGATTGATTGAAATTTAAATCATCCCATAGGGATGATCTCAGGGCTGTATTCGGATTACTTTTTTCTTTTCAGATGATTTGCATTCTCCCTTTTGTTTCAAACAAACTAAAATAACTACAATACAAAAAGTAAAAAGTGAAGGTTCTCACACTTTGTCATAAAATTTAAAGTTTTTAAAAAGCCAAAGATGTTTTTGGTTTCCACATCTCGGAAGATGGTC
>JAOWAY010121189.1:0-10877 GCA_028565895.1 Goniobranchus geometricus
ACAAGTAAATATACAACAAAACATCCCTGAAGCCCCTCTGCGCGCCCCCTTTCATTAAAAAACAAACAAACAAACACAAAACAAAAAACAAAAAACAAAAACAAACAAACAACAACAACAAACAAAACCATACAAATAACCCCTCCCCCACCTCCATCTCCCTCCAAACACACACAAACACGCTCGCACACAAAAAAACACAAAAAAAACAACAACAAAACTGCAACAAAGTTAACAACCCCTCAAAATACAAAACATAAACATAAACAAGCAAACAAACACACAAAACATAAAAAACCCAACAACAAACTGATCCAGATCTATGCGGACTAGCATCTAACGGCGGCAGAATATAAAGAACACAAAGATCACAAAGCCCGCTTTGTGCTTGTGCACATTATAATGACAGAGTCTTCAGGACTGTCCAGACGATATTCACAGGCCGTTCCCGCCAAACTGTAGACCTAAATACCAAAATCATCCCTTGTTGTACGGGAAAAGGTTGGGAAAACATAACACGCACAAAACGGGACCCCCTTCATACAGTATCAGACAAAGGCACCACACCCACCAAATTAGATGGGGACCATTGGTAAGAGGACCTTCCGATACCGATCCCAACGTAGGTTGTCATGGTTCAAATAGTTTCAAATAATCGCTGGTAACCAACCAAAGCGGAAAGAACAAGTTCAGACAGAAAGGCCACGGTCTAAGACTATTTTGATAATGGAAGCGTTAAGCGTGTATGGCAAATCGGAATTAAAAGAATAATAAGGGTTTAATGATGCTTCTCTGCTTTTCACACTCAAGACATAAGTAATATAATAAAAAAAAACAACAACAACAAGAAAAAATCCTTCACAAAATATAACAATTGGGTAGAAAGAGTTTTATGTTTTGAATAAACTTATCCTTAACCAGACATTTCAGACGGAGAACACATGGCCGTTTTGAGATCTTCATTTATTTTGAAAGGTAAAGAATTTAGAGTTATTTCCTTTTTCCCTGCGAGTAATGCGTACCATGGGGTTTTACAGAATAAATTGCTATTCATATATGGCACATATCAGATTTCCCGTTCAGGCCGGATGGCTTTAATTTGGCTGAAATTCACAGGTCGCAAGATAAAGATAATGATAATAATATGTAGAGAAACTGAACAAATGAAACTTAAGAAATACCAGGTACGTTTGTTTCAAAAGTGTGTTTTGGAGAAAAGGGATTGGGCGGGGAGGGGGGGGGGCGACATGAATATAAAAAAGAAACAAGAAAACGACTTCTGAATCCTATTAACTAAAGATATGTCCTGCTGATGTTTCTTAAACCCCCATAACATAAACAGAGTAGTGATTTAGATATAATGTTCTGTTTCATAAAATATCACAATGCTTTCAATTTCCCTTTTTCAAGGTCGGGACAAAGTAGTGAGTCAAATCGACAAATTCACGACATTCATTGAAGTGTTTGGAAATTGAAGTGAATAAAACTTTTGAAAACTTCATTCTTCGTATGGAAAATTTGATTGCTGGGAAGTTTGGTCAAAATATTGTCGTGTCAACTGACTGTTTATGTTTTTGAGACATATTTTGAGGATAGCGTGGCAGTTCAGGCATAAATATGATCATATTATTATGTGAAAGCAGAGAGAGACCAAAAGAGTAGCTGTCACGGATATCACGGCTGGAAGTCAGTGTTTGGGGTACATAATTGGAAAGGATGGATCATACATTATGTAATGTCGTCTGGTAACAATAGGACAATTGAAAGGAAAGAGAAGCCCCAAAAGTCAATGAATAATTATGTTGAACAACTTCAAAGATTTGAATGGAAACGAACAGATAAAGAGCGCCACTTTCTACACAAATTACAGATAGGCGTGACAATTGAGAAATGTGGTAGCCAACATCCCACCAGCAAGTCATAAAATGATGCTTATGCTGATAGTGATACTTAAACATGATGGTGGTAAGGATAAATCAATGACGAAAATGACGAAGTTATTGAGATCTATGATTTTTCCCTTCTGAAATTGTCCGTGTCATTTACTTTTTGCTAGCCTGTCATTCGTCACCTTTAAAGGTATGTAATACTAATAAGTACATACGAACATGTCATCATGCACAACGTACTAGATCTATCATTACAAGAGGTGAGATAGGACAAAAGTTAAAACAATCATTTCGAACCTATGTCCTTTCGATACAAAGAAACAGGGGCGGCGAAAGACAGCTAGAACTAAAGTTAGTAGTAAATGCAATACAAAGATATGCAAATAAAAATGGAAATAATAACAAACAAAAAACAGAGATACGACATTGCAAAAATGAATTCCCCCCCTGTAATTGATTGGTCCCACTTAATTATGACATCTTGAATTTAATGACTTAAAATGTAAAGTGTTTCACATTGACATAACTAATCCCAATCTCATATAATATAGATAATCGGGAAAATATAACTCGCAGGATTAATGAAACCGAAACGGACCTGTTTTTGTTTTTGTTTTTAACCTTTATTTGACTATTACAGTTGGTAACAATTGTATCAGGAGCCCTTCATTGAAAAGTCAATCCATTATCATTGAAAATGTTCAAAGGCGGGCCACTAGATTAGTACGAAATGTTTGTAATATGACATGTGGGGAGAGATTGAGAACTTGGCTGAATATCTACAAGCTGTCTAAGGACATTGGTCCGTAACGTTTTATGTTTTTATCATGTCTTACCTTTTATTAAGGTAACCCTTAACCTAAACATATATTTCCACATAAAGATCTAGCTTCATACTCAGTAGTAGCATTTGTATAATATCATCTCATGACAATACTTGATTCGTTGTGCTGTACGTATGTGGTCATGTTTTCTGAAGAGAAGTTGGTACTTCGAAAAAAAAATGTGCGAGGGGAATAAAGAAATACTCTGAAGTCTTTTCTGAGAAAGGGGGCGGGGTTAATTGTACGATTATGAAAACAACGGTAAAATTAGTCATATGTTAATAATGTAAGCACGGATTAGTTTTGGTGTAAGTTTGAGAATTATAACAATGACCAACCTTTTTCTCATCGGATACACAGTCTCGTATCCAGCTGAGGCTGGTACTGATTTGGCTCTAGAGTAAGAACCAGCTGACGAAGCATAATGGGAGATGGCTTGTGGTGGAATATGATATCGGTGGACTGTCCCATAGACTTGTTCCACCCGATTTAGTTCCGGGGTGCTGGCGTAAATTGCGGATGCCCTACCCCGCAAGGCAAGACTGGAACTGGCGTAGTGCTGCCCCGGGGGTGGTGGGGGCGGTTGATGAGGGGGAGGAATCCTTGGATCATCGTGATAGTCGATGGGCACCGCATGAAGACGTAATCTCGGACGTGCATAAACGGTTTCTATAGGTCTGTTAACGAAAGTCCAATCACGTGACATAGTTCTGGCAGTCATAGTGGCCGCCTTCTTCTCCATCTTCTTCCTGAGTTTCTCCTCCTTCTTCATCTCTTTCTCAATCTTCTTCCTTTCCTCCTCCATTCGTTTCTTTTCCTCCTTTTCGCGTTTCTGTTCCTTTTTCCAAAATTTTTCTTCGACAGAGGATTTTGAAAACAATGAAGGCGTACTAGAGAAGAGCCCTTTCGACCGGAGAAGCGAATTGTTTGGTTCCATGCTTTTCCGTTTCGAGGGAGGCGTTAGAGAGGGAATGTATGCCTCCTTTTTATTCTTCTGTCCCAGTACCATGTTTGAACTTTGAGAATGCTCGGTGGCTGGAATTCGGACACTTTGCGACCTTTGGGGAATGGAAAACGTCACTGCCTGTACACGCTTCTTTTCATAACGAGGGCTTGCAATAGTTTGATGTCCTGATAAAATATCATGAGATTCCCTTGGCGTCGTTAAAGGACTTACAGCCAAGTCGTAATAGGTTTCGGATACCGGTACTTTAGATAGATCCAAGAAACTCCCGGAATTAAAAGAAAGAGCTCTGTGAATTCTCTTCTTTTCTCCACGACGAGATAATTGTTTCGATGGCGTCTGATTGGACAATTCTTTTATTTTCTCATCAATATCTTGAGACCAAAGGGCCTCTTCTATGACGGAGTGATTTCCCGTTAGACTTCTGTCCGCTCTGGAGCGAGGAGAAGTAACATTTTGCGGAAAAAGGGACGTAAATGGGATATTGTCGTGCCATGTAAAGCGTTCTAGAGAACGATGCCTTGGAGAAAGAATGGAATCACAATCATCTTCGTTGTTGTCATTATCTACTTCAAATCCTAAATCATCAAAGATATTAATGTCAGGGACAACAAACGTACCCTTTTCAGTGGTATTAACTTTCGTTGATGCTGTTATCGCTGCAACTGTCGCCTCATTTGAACCCACTCCAAAACTATGAGAATTCCCTTCAGAATTATACCCAGTGCCTTTCAGGTCACTAGCTTCAGATATAATATTAACACTACGAAAATCGGAACATTCCTCCTCGAAGTCGAATATATTCTTGTGACTGTGGGTATAAGGCAGCGAGGCTATCTCCGATGAGTCGATATCAAGTCCAAGACCCGAATCAATACCGTTCGATCCTCTTAACGGTTTGATCGATACGACAGTCCTTCTCAAAGAAACATCTTCACTCACCTGATCTGAGGAACACGAGAGACTGCTCGGGCTGAATTTCTGTAACGGCGAGGCACAATCTAAACAAAACTGATGGGAAGGTGAACTATCGGTGTGTATGTCTTGATTGTGGCTACACCTCTCAGTCGTCGTCTCTCCTGCAACTTCGGACACATCGGTGCTCCCAACACCGTGTTGACTTAACCCCCTTTCAGCCTCCGGCACAGAGACATGAGATGCCTGTTGATTCAAGACTAGCTTTTCACGGTCTCCAAGGCCCTCCTCTAGATCTAGTACTTGTTTTTCTTTCGAATTCCTTTCACTCAACGAAGCTTGCTGTACAATCGAATAGGCAATTCCATACTCACTGCACGCTCCAACAGCGTCTGCCCTTTCAACACAAACTTTTTTACTTACAGAAAAGTCACATTTACTATCACGTTGATCCTTATAGTGAATTTCATGGCCTTCTTTCACCAGACGATCAGTTTCAACAAAGATTCGAGTTGGCGTAAACGTTTTTCTCTCGGTGGTAGTGTTGGTTAGAGGGGAATGTAAATCGTCGTTGGTTTCTGAAACAAGGAGGTCGCAAACCCCTGGCCCAGGGGCTGTCAAATTAGGCCGGTTTGGCTTACCTGCCGTCAACGAATCTGCGCCCTGCCCTCGTTGGTCGCATTTTGAACACGACGTCGCATAACCGCTACTGCTTTGCTGATTAAGCTGCGAAGTGGCAACAAACTGGACCGCGCCTTTGAGTTGATTTGGTTGTTGTTGTTTGCTGTGTTGCCCGGTGCGCTGCTGTTTATCTTCGACGAACGCAGGTTTTATATAATCGGGCTCTAATAATATACACTTATCCTCCTCATCGTTGATCCCGATAGAATCCAAGTCTTTTTCCCTAGCACCAACATCAAAGTAGTTAGTGTGGAAACATTCACGATAAGGCGAGCGGACACACTGTAAACCACGCTCACATTCTACCTCAACGAGGCGTTTTGGCGACGGGAGGCTATCGGAGTGCAGCGAAGTCGCCGTGTCACAACATGCCCTATTCTCCAAGCCTCCGTCTGGCTTTTCGTCTACCTGTGCTCCGGTGACACCTGTGCTGAAGTGCGAAAACAATGGGCCAGGCTCCCTTTGTCCTAGCAGCTCTGTTTCGTCGTCATTCAAAGCCTTCGCAGTTGTTTGTGTTTCCTCGTAGCGGGCCTTGCTCAAATGGGAACCTCTAAAACTCTTTTTTAACTCGGCTAAGAGATCTTCTTTGACAGGTCTGTTAGGGCCAACTTGATCATTTTTACATATTTTCCCCTCTTTACTCTTGTCATCGATATGATTTTGTGAAACTAAGATTAGTTTCTCCTTCTTATATTCCGACACATCGCTGTGAGAGATTCCGATTCTATTCTTAGCACTAACCCAATTCTCAACGCCCCAATTCGATTTATTACGGTCCGTTGCGCATGACTCAGAGAGTTCCCTTTCAAGATTACCACGATCCAGCAATGTTGACGTATGTTCACTGCTTAATTCACCCTTTTTGACATGCGTAGATAGACAGGAATTAAGCTCGTGTTCCGGAGGGGGTTCCACCCAAATTTCTGTTTTCTTTGTTAAGAGGTCACTGTTTCGGTGCGGGGGCCCCGCTTCTTGTCCTTTCGTAACATTCCCGGAATCCGAAACGTTTTGTGATTGATAACGACCCGGAGATACGTCAGCTGGGCGGAGGTTCGATAAAGCGCTCACTTCGTGGTCTGAGGTGTTTACGTTAGTTATTCTTTCAACAATTTCTTCATTGTCAGCCTTTGTGACCGTTTCACCATCTCGGAAAGAGAGCTGGTCGTGATTGACCGAAAATGACGAAGCTAATAAAGTGCTGTTATTATCATCGCTTTCAGCCGCTGATTGCTGACCAGGTACATGTTTGAGTGGGGGTGTGGAAGTGACGAGGGGTTGGAAGCCTGAACTGCTCACCTCGGAATAAGTGTCACTCTGATTGACGTGTCTTGTTTTAGCGTTGCTGCCAGCTAAAGGGATGAGAAAGGCACTAAAATCGTTGGTTGCCAAGGCTCTTTGGTCAATTTCTTTCCCTTGCTTCCGCGTCGCCAATCTCCGCTGAAGTTCATTCATAAAACCAGATGCATCCATTTTCTTTTCCGGCCCCCCTTCGAAAACCGACTCTTCCATGGCTTTTGGCTGTGAAGGGAGACTTGTATTTCTTTGCGTTGTCATCTTCATCTTCGAATCTGCCGTTGTTGGGACACTTTCGTCAGTACTTTGACAGACCATTGGTGTCTGTGTATTTCCAAACAAACCTTCGTTACCCAAAGCACTTTCAAGAATTGATTCTATCTTTTGCTGGAAATCTTCGCCGTCTGTAAATTCTTTATTTCGATCCCTTTGTTCATTTGCGACATTTTTCTTCACTGAAAGTATGACATCTTTAGGCTCAACACGATCATCATACTCATGAACGGTATTGAACGTTGCTGAACCTTTGCAAACCTCTGCTACCTGGCCTGAGTCTGTTTCGCTTAAAACGTGATCAGCATTTGTACATTCTAAATTTGGCCTCACTCTTTCTATGCCTAGTTGTACATCAAAGAAGCCTTGGTCATCTCTTTGCAGGCTCAAGCCAACGCCTTTGGCCAAAGCTCCGAAATGTGATCCTTGAAGTAGATTAGGTGGTAATGGAAGAAGCGGTGACTTTATGAAAGCTTTGTCAAACGTTGCTGATGACTTAGATTCGCAGGCCTTGGCAGCCAAAAACTTCTCAATTGTGAAGGATTCAATCGTTTGATTCAGGTTTTGTTCGGTGCCTTGAGAAGTTTGCCTCAATGATGTAAAACCATTGTCTGTTTCTATTTTTGCATTTTCCTTACATTCGCGCCCACTTTCATCGTGGCCCTGACTGAAGTCGTTACATTTGAGCCACTCACGTACTCTTTGGAGCTCGGGGGCAGCTGAAACACTGCGACGTATGCCATAGGAATCCGAGTGCACCTCGGACTGCCCAGGGGAGCGTGCATTTGCAACCACGTACGTCTGCTCTCGCCGAGACAGTCGAGTTTCCGAAGCTTCTGCGAGGCCATAGGACTTGCGATTTTGTCGGATGAGAATTGGGCCTTCTCTATAACAATGAGCATCGCTTCTGGACCGACTTGGCGTTTGACTGCGTGTGCGGTAGCGTATGCTCGGAACTGGTGAATCGTCTTGCATGCGACGGAAGTTTGCACTAGATGCATTGGCATCTGAATGGTGCCTCGATACAAGCTGTGATTTCAGAGGCAACGGGTCCCCTTGGTTCCCATGAGAGGGAAATGTATCAGGAACAGCAATTGTCCTGTTCAAGGGAAAATGGCGGTAGCTCTCTTTGTGCGGAACTTTATCACGGGATGTTCTAGCACTCTGGATTTGAAGAGAAGCCCTGCGCTTCACTGCCTTGCTACTCATTTTGAAATAGTAACCTTTTCTCTGATCATAAATATGTTATGTCTTCTGCAGGACTGATGAGCTATTTTCCTTTTGAGTACATCGAAATGCATCGATGTTGTCAATAAAATTCCGTTTACATTTTCTTCTCCTGAACCTCCTCTCCAGCTAGATGAAGGCAAGAGTTTGTCATGTTCATAAGGGCTACCAATTGAGCCAAAATAGACTTGATGAACTCCAAACAATTGAAATCCAGCATTTCATTTGGCTTATCCCTTGATATCTTTTATATGCCGACTTAGCAACGAAGTTTAAAATCAGACTTCATCAGTTCTCTCAAGACAGAGCACGAGTGACCAATTTTCCTCTTCTCACAAACCTATACAGTAAACTGAGACAAGAAAATCCATACCAATAGCGATTCTCTTCTCTACATTTGATATACTGACACGCATGAAATAATGACATGAATCCTTCAATGTCTTTGTCTGCCATGGACATAAAGTGTATACAAAGGACAATCCAGCGAGGGAATTAGAAGATGCTCTTATAAATAAAATTATAAAGAGTCAATTCACTACCTGGACTTCCTAAGGTATTTGAACACAATCCATCCAAAGTAGCTCTCTATCCTCTTTATGATATCTTATTCCATGCACTTTAACATTCGAATACAATTATGAGAAAAGGGCACAAATTCGCGACACAGTCAAATACTCGTCCGGTTTGTCAGCTTGAAGCGAATGGCCTCGACCAACTAAAACCCTTCTTCCATGCATTAAGTTTGTTTCGACCTTTGGTATTAAATTTGGCCACGCGAACGATAAAACCATTCGATCCTCAACGCTATGGGCTTGATCTGAGCAATCAGCGAATAATCGGATCAGTCCACAGGTTAAACATGCATGTTGGTCTTCAGTTGGCAGTTGTTGGTTTTTTTGTTTTTTGTTTTTAATATAATACGATGACCAGCAAATTGCGGCCTCTCTGCCCATAGGCTTAAATGTGGCACTCCAAGAGATCAGAGGACAATCCTGTGCATATTTTACTTCTAAATCCGGATCACTTTCTTTTAGAAAATTTGCCAAGAATTAATCTTTGGAATGGAGGACGGAAGGAGCATTCATCTCTCTACCGTGTATGAGGTAACAAGCTTAATGAAAATTCAGCTGGTCGATGAGGTAACATTGTCTACCCTTTCCCAATAGAGCTCGTGATCTCATATGACAGGATTCGGGATAAGAATTAAAAGGACATTGATGAACTTTTAATGTTTAAAAGTTGCGTGACTTTTCACCAAGTTTCATCTTTAAAATTCATGCACGCTACGGTCAGCAAATAGAAACAATGGAAAGCGATATGTACCGTGAGATCTATAAGATTTAACCAGTCCCTTCATGACACACAACACAGTGTCATCGGTGGGCACTGTTTTTATCTTTTGTCATCAATATATCGGAAGTCACAATTAAAGCAGAATCACGATAACATCTGTAACCAAAAGGAAACCGTAAAAAGAAGTATATTTCCAGATTTCACTTTGCATGAATCTCAGCGTTCAGTATAGTGCCTAATCGTAGTGATATCCAAAATGATCTGTTATTCTGTATCCCGCAGTCTCTGTACCACAGAACATGGTGACATGAGACAGACATCCAGCTTGCCTTGAGAAGAAAGAACTGTAAGTATGAGATGATGGAGAACAAAAAATCGACATACCCTTTCAATACGATATTAATTCACGCGCTCACCAACGTGCCGCTAGCCCAATAATTCGGCTTAACTCTCAAACCATCTCCCATCCCCACGCTAACTCCATAGCGAGCAGACGACCGTCTCCTCTAGGTTCTTTCTTTCCTGATCAATTTGTTCCTAATCCTCTTCTTAATCTCTGTTCATTTCGTGACTTTTTCTTTTCTTCAAAGCCACTATAGATAAGTGGACGAGCCAGGATATCTCCACCATATCGATCGACCTTTTTACTAACTAAAAATGTTAGAAACATCTCATTTCTAAATTTAACAAAGCAAAAAAGATGACACTGCCTGTTATTTCCTGCTTTGATTTCGTTTCATTTTGTTTTGGAGACCTGGGCGGAGGCAGGGCTGTGGGTGAGGGGAGGTGACGATTTAGGAGTAAGGTTTTCAAGTCAAATCACTTTTCCACAATGTGATGGAATTATGCCCTCGGACAGTATCACCAAGACTTTAAAAATCGTCTAAACTTTAACGCTCTTAACTCCTGCTTAACCAAATACAGCATGTAACATGTGTTCTCTGTCCTATGACAATCACAAAAATCGGTCTAGCTTATCGTTTCAACCTTACAGTTTTGAAAGTAAAGTGAAAAAAAAAAAGAGAAACAGATCGATAATCTGAGTGTTTCTCACAACAAAAGACTAAGATATTAACTCCGTAGCTTTCAGATGAAATATTCCTGTTTGGCAAACAACACAACTCGAAGCAGCGGCGACACCCCCAGCAGCAGCAGCAACTACAACAACAACATCAAAACTAAAAGTAGCAACAACAATAACACCTCGACGACAATGAACGCGATGACAACAACATCAACGATAAACGACAAACAACAACAACAACAACAACAACAACAACAACAACAACAACAACAAACAACGTTGACTAACAAACATGATATTATTATGGTGAATGGTAAGGTTTCTCAGGGTTGCAAAACAAGGAAAGGATACTGTAAGAGCCTACTAATATGTATGGTATCTTTACTCGCCATTTTACGGTAACTATGTTCTAGTCTGCTAATAGAGCTATGCAGTCTTTCTTCGCACCATCTGGACATAACAAACACAGAGGAAGACCTTCAACCAGTATA
>JAOWAY010121300.1:0-10875 GCA_028565895.1 Goniobranchus geometricus
GAAGCACTGACTCCAAAGTTAAAATGGCCGCCGAAGCTTTCAATTGGGCATGCACAAAAGAGTTCCGTTCTGAGTCTCGATTAGTAAAAGGAAGTCTATGTACGCAACTCACTTGGGACCAGTGACTTGTGGACTGATTTAAGGCTTGGGTGAATCTAAAACAGCAGGGTCACTGCCACTAACATGGGAATAGGGGTGCGAGACGGTAGGGCAAATCAGTAAGCTGTCTTGGCATCCCCTGAGAGCCTGTAGATTCATTTTTAACAAGCACAGTCTTGAGGCTTGACGGTACCAACCAATGCGTCATTCCAGTCACCAGCAAGCATGTGACTATGCGAAAAATGCCCAACGTGAAAGTGTGAGGCTAATCAAAGTGAAGAGGGCGGACGGCAAGATATCAAGACTGATTCACTGTATTGCAGGTAAAAACAGTTGAAACTGCTGCCATATGTCACATTTTAGCTTGAACAAATCACTGAATCTGCTTGCCGCTGAAACATCATTTGGAAATAACCATAACTGCTCTCCGTGGGCGAGCAGGGTCAATCTAGGATCGTGGCGGTGTGACGAGTGAACTAAGAAGGTTCATGTTACGACGGAGAGAGCAGGCCCGAGAAGACCGCTTCTAAATAAACGCGTAGGTCTAGATCTAGATATAGTTGTTTACGTTACAAGTAACCATCAGATTTGGTTTAGTCCTAGAATGAGATATGTATTCCACAGAAGGTATTAAAAAATATATGTAATTTGTTCTGACGCTACTCCTGGCCTACTTAAAGAGATTTTGTTTGTTTGATCGGGAAATAAGCCCAGTACATCCAAAATGGATGATCTCAGGGCTGTCATCTGTTTTTTCTCTAATCACTTAAAGAGAAACAAACGGGTATAAGTGTGATTTGCCCTTAGGATTCATGTATCAAATCATCACCAAAGATCTTTCGGGTAGCAAGCTTGCTTGTGAACGCATTCAACCTTTACTTTTACATTAAAAAAATTGCTACATAAAATTTGTTTAAAAAAATGCAAAGCCTTGGCCAACTGCCAAATACAATAGTACTCACCTGCCTCTGTTTGACAATGTTCTCAATCTGACTGGCAAGCTGGACAACAGCACTAGGACCATCTCCTTGAGGCTTGAGGGAAAGTTGGGATGCCTGTTGAAGAAAAATAACAAAAGTCTGCAGAAGGGCCAAAAATTTTTATTCTTCGCATTTTAAAATTATCTTTATGTTGACAATAATGGGTGAAGAAAACCATGTAAATACTTCTATCAGCTCCTCCATACATTATTGGTACCTTGAGTGTTATGGTTTGGGTACAAAAGCAGGGGTGCATATCTTTGCCTGTAAATTAATAACGTTATACTTGATGAATTGAATTAGACCTACCTTTTCTCCATCTCTCCCAAATCCAGATCAAGATCAACATCTATTCTGTCTTGATCCAGACTTATGAATCCAATCTAGATTGATTTTATGTAGATCTAGGTCTAGAATCTAGTTGTTTTGAAATTTGTGTGTAAGGTATATCTCGAATCTATATCTAAATCAAGATTTACATTGACATTGTGATTGCCATGTAGATCTACCTGATAAGAAACTCCTTTGTTTTTTTTTTTCTGTGGGTATATCTATCTATATTGGCTTTTCCTTTGACCAATGGAAAGTCAGCTAAGTTTAGCTTTTCTCAACGAATTGGCAACTGATTGGATTGAAGAAAGGGAAGTAAGTATGGCTGAAATGCTGCTTCTTCTACACAGTTGATATTCAAAGAATCAGCAAAGAGTGAAAATTTCAACGGCTGAAAAAAACCCATACATGACAATTTTAAACCAATTAGAAGATGGGTGAGACAAGGGTGTGTGTTGTCACCTAACTTATATGTGCGGTGAAAACATTCTGACAGACATAGAGGAATTGAATGGAGCATCTATTGGAAGACAAAATCTCACAAACCTGAGATCTGCTTTCTCACAACGATCATCTGATGATCCAGTCGTGATCAAGCTGCGTCTTTCTACGTGTTGATAAGAGGCGGGATGGGTCCTGATATAACCGCAGCTGGGTTCTCGAGTTAGGTTGAAAGGGGCTCAGTACTTCTGCACGGCTGTATTACAGAGGACCAAACTTTCCCAAAGAAAAAAAAAAGATATGTGGACATAATCTGATGATCCTGTAGTGACCAAGCTGCGTCTTTCTATATTTTGATAAGAGGCAGGATGGGTCCTGATATAACCGCAGCTCGATTCTCTAGTAAGGTTGAAAGGGGCTCTGTGCTCCTGCACGGCCATATTTCGGAGTACCAAACTTTCCTCAAGGAAAAAAAATCTGGTTGTGATCCAGTCGCATCTTTCTATGTGCTGATAAGAAGCGAGATGAGTCCTGATATAACCACAGCTTGGTTCTCGAGTTAGGTTGAAAGGGGCTCAATACTCCTGCACGGCTGTATTACAGAGGACCAAACTTTCCCAAAGAAAAAAAAAAAAGATATGCGGACATAATCTGCTGATCCTATAGTGACCAAGCTGCATCTTTCTATGCACTGATAAGAAGTGGAATGGGTCATGATATAACGGCAGCTCAGTTCCCGAGTCAGGTTGAAAGTGGCTCGGTGCTCCTGCACAGCCATATTATGGAGTACTAAACTTTCCTCAAGGAAAGAGATATGCCGATGATACAAAAAGAGACATGCGGATGATATAATGCTTATAGCAGAATAAAAAAGGGACCTTCAAATTATGTCGGATAAAGCTGTCAGAAGAAATTTAAAGGATGGGTCTAGAATTGAACATATCAAAAACTGAATGTTTGACAATTTTGAAGAAGACAGTTCCACCAGGATAACAAGTAGAATCTTTTAAATATTTAGGCTACACAATAAAATCACATGGCCAAAGTAATTTTAAAATCAACAAAAGAATATCTCTGGCGAAAAATGACTTCAATCGATTGCAAAGCATAATGAAATGTAGAAACATCACAATGGACACAAAAATCATATACCTCCCATTGGTTCTGACATACGGATGTGAGTGTTGGACCATCAGCAAACAAATGGAGAGAAAAATTGAAGCAACAGAAATTTTGTTCATATGACGAATAATGAGAATATCCTTCACAGAAAGAAAAACAAATTAGGAAGCACTGCAAAAAGCAATTACAGAGCCCTAATGACAACCTTGGGGAAGAAACAGCGGCAGTTTCTTGGTCACAATGTCTGTCATCCACAACTAGAGGCTCTAACTAACATTTCTGGGAAAGGTAAATGGACGACTCGATAGAGAGAGACAAAGGCTGACATATCTTCACAGCCTTGATAAGTGGACATCATCATCATCAGTCTTTCTTACCCCACGACAAGGTATAGCCCACCAACAACAGCTCTTCAACCATCTCTATCTTGGGCAATTGCCTCCATCCCTGTCCAGCTGTGACCCATGTCCTTCAGCTCAGATTCCAGCCCTCTCTTTCATGTGCTCTTTGGCCTGCCCCTCTTTCTCTTTCCATGGGGGTTCCATCGGAGTGCCTGGTGTGTGTATCTTGGTTTTCTCCAGGAGTGCCTAATCCACTTCTATTTTCTTTTCTTGATCTCACAATCTATCCTCTACTGATTTGTTTGTTCCCAAAGATCTTCATTTCTTATGGTGTTAGGCCAGTTGACCTTTAATATTTTCCGTAAGCCACTGTTGATGAATGTTTGTAGCTTGTTGATAGTCTGCTTTGTAAGCCTCCAAACCATACAGCAATGCACTCTTTACATTTGAATTACAGATTCTTAGTTGCGTGGCTTTTCTTATCGCTCCTGATCTCCAGATGTTCCTTACCTATCCTTGATTTCGCATCAGCTTCGGTTCCACCAGTTTTATCTATGATGCTCCCGAGGTAGGTAAATGAATCAAGCTCTTCTAATGGTGCTTCATTGATTACAAATTGGTCATTGGCAGTGGAGTTGATCTTCAGAACTTTGGATTTCCTGGGATGAACTTTGAGACCTGTTGACTGAGAGATTCTTACCAGGTTGTTTGTCTTTTCCTTCATCTGTTGTTGGGTGTGTGAAAGCAGTGCCATGTCATCTGCAAAATCCAAGTCCATCAGTTGATTCCATAGGGTCAACTGGTTACCAGTCCTTATATTCTCAGTGGTTGTCTTCATAATCAAATCAATGCTAAGGAGGAACAAGAGAGGAGATAGTATGCATCCTTGTTTCACTACTGTCTGAATTGGTAAACTCTCTGTGAGGTGTCCTTCATGGATTACTCTGGTATCTCTATAGTACTCCTTTATCATTCCGACAATCTTTTTTGTTATACCATTATGTCTCAGGATTCTCCAGATAAAGTCGCCGTATATGCTGTCAAATGCTTTCTCATAATCCACAAAATTGATGAACAGTGGAGAGTTCCATTCTAATGACTGCTCTGTGTTGCGATTTGATCAACACAGGATCTGTTTTTCCTGAAGCCTGCCTGGTTGTCTCTGAGACACAGGTCGCCTGCCTTTTTTATGCACTCTAGGAATATTTTGGTGAAGATTTTACCTACTACTGACAATAACATTATTCCTCTGTAGTTCTTACAATCACTGAGGTCACCTTTCTTGGGTAGTTTGATGAGGTGACCTTCCTTCCAGTCTGTCGGAAACTCTTCTATTGTCCAAATCTTTGAAAAGAATGGCTGCAAAATCTTCACTGCTAATTCTTGATCAGCCTTCAATACCTCTGCTGTTGCGTAGTTTTTCCTGCAGCTTTTCCACTCCGAAGTTTGGTGATTGCCTATCTGATTTCTTTCTTTTAGTGGGTCGCAGCAAATGTCCAGGTCTGATTCTGCTGCTAAAACATCTGGCAGCAGATCTGAGGCTGGTCTGTTCAGGAGCTCTTTGAAGTATTGCATCCACCTGCTCAGCTGTGCTTTTAACTGAACAAGCCTTTCCTTGTCTTTCACAGGCATTTGTGGTCTGGCATACTTTCAACATAATTTCCTTGTTGCTTAATATACTGTTTTCATATCGCTATGTACCATTGCTTCCTCAGCTGTTTCGACCAGAGCTTCTGTGTACTTGCACTTGTCCTCCTTGAGGCTCCTCTTTACCTCTAAGTTCATCTCTTGATATTCTTCTTGGGCTACTGCCTTGGTGAGTCTTGTCTTGCAGGAATTCAGCATTGCCTTTATCTCCCTCCTTGTTAGTATCTTTTCCACTGATTCCTTGAAAATCCAGGCCTTGTACTGTTGTTTCTTCTCCCCAAGTTCTTCCTTGCACATTTCATTGTATAAGTTCTTAATGTTATTCCACTGTCTTTCCACTTCCATTTCCTCCTCTTCAAGAAGTTCTGATAGTACTTGAAATGTATTGTGTAGGGCAACTTTGAACTTTCCTTGCGTTGTCTTGTCTTCAGCAGATAAGTGTTAAATTGAAGTCTTTTTTCTCTTGGTGTTGGTTTGGAGTTTTTTTCATCTTGAGTTTAAATTTACCAATGACAAGATGGTGGTCTGTTGCTGCATCGGCACCTCTATACACTCAGACATCCTCCATGGTTCTCCTGAATCTATGGACTATACAAACATGGTCTATTTGATTCTCTAAGACCTGGTAGGGAGATATCCAGGTTTCCTAGTGGATTCTTTTATGTGGATAGATGGTTCCACCATTACTATGTTGTTCATTGAACAAAAGTTCTTGAATCTTTCTCCATTATCATTCGCCTCACCCAATCCATGTTTGCCCATGATCTCATCGTATCCATTGTTATTCAAACCTTCCTTTGCATTTGGATCACCAAACACGATGGTGACATCATTAACAGAATATTTGTTGATTATGGCCTGGAGCTGTTCGCAAATTTCATCCTTGCTGATTTTTTCTGCATCGTTTGTAGGTGCCTAACATTGAATGACATTCATGTTGATCCCTTTCTTCTTGGTCCTGAATGAGGCAGTAATTACTCTTGGGCCATGATCTTCCCATGAGATAAGGGCTTTTCTAGCTGGATTAGAAAGCACGAGTCCTACACCTTTTGTATGAGCCGCGTCTTGTCCTTGTTTCCCGAATACAAAAGGAGTTCTACGGTTGAGAGCCTGTGTTGTCCTGCAACATTCCATCTTATTTCACGAAGTACCCAAATGTCCAGTTGGTATATTTGCTTTTCTGCTTATACCTGAAATACTTTGCCTGTTTCGTACATGGATCTTACATTCCATGTTGCAATCTTTGTTGTCTTGGTCAACAGCTGACATGTCCGCCTGGTGGCTTCCACTCTTCATATGGGCTCCACTTGGGGCGTCGGCCTTTCCCAAGAAGTTGAATTGACTTGATTCTCTTGTTTGTGTTTTCATAGCGGATGTGCTTTTTAGAGAACAGGAATGCTACTCCTATGCCTAAACCCCTACCAGGAGGACCGGGTGACTCATATCGGGAGCATCGACCTGTTCTGCTTTTCAGTCGCCTCTTACGAACACGCCAGCATCGCGTTGGGTATATATACTATCTCCCTCTCAGCCGGGGAGTCCCGTACCAACGCAGGTGAAGAAGCTCTCAATCAACCCTTACTCACCTCTTACAAGACGCATGGGGAGTAGTAGCAGTAGGCCAATTCTTGCACTTCCCAGATAAGGTACCCGGAACCTACACGGGGGAATAACTGGACAACATAAGGAAAAATGAGCAGTACAATCTTGGCTTGAATGGCAATGGACAGATCACTTTGGTGGAAAATGGTCCCTGATGTCTGGCACAGATATAGAACTTCATGACGATGGCATGTCCAAATCTGGCTCAATTTTCAACACAAACAGGCTACGAGGGAATGTTTTTCTTCATCTGGAAATTGGGGGCCAATTGATTTGTAATGGCATAAAACTTTCTACCACGAAATCATTTCATGAAAAGTTTGTAATAAGATGTTTACATTTGATATTTCCAAGCTTGCCTTTTCTCATTTTTGTTTTAGAGTCTGGTCCTTCCTTCTGACTTCTTCTTTTGAAACCTTCCAAGCTAAAGACTGGGTAACCAAAAGCATACATGCTGACAGCTTTAAACAATTATAGCTTGTGGAGTATATCTACATAACTAGGCCATTTCATATATTTATTAAGCTTGAGATGAAAATTTTGATGGTTCAAATCAAACTCCATTTGCTTCGAAACTATTCTATTTTAATGAAAATAAAGTCCTGCAAATTTAATGTTTTTTCACATACAAAAATGATTGCCTCTGGCTCTAACCTAAAGATAAAGAAAATGTTCATCAAAGGTCTCAAGAAAATGTTCATTCATTATCTATGAAATAACTTTTTTTTCTGCTGGCTTAGATGTATCAATATAATTAATGCAAAATTAAGGTGAAAACATTTACAAAATCATAAGAAAACAACAATTCTTCAGAAATCAAATGTGCAATTTTTACACTGTCTATTACTGAAACTGACTTGCGTATGTTGTCATTCCATTTTTGTCTATGCATGTGAATCATGGACTCTTACAGTCAGATAGAAAAAAAATCCAAGCTATAGAAATGTAATGCTATTATAAGATGCTGGGTCAACTTCAAAGAATATTTGAGGAATAAGACACTGTGAAAGACCATCATAAAAGAAAACAAAGGATCTTATAAAGAACTCCAATCAATTGTTCGGGGAAGGAAATTACAGTAGTGTGGCTACGTCACAAGATCTTAAGGACTGGCCAAGAGGATTCTCCAAGGCAAAGCTGAAAGAGGCAGAAGAAAAAGCAGCCTGAAAAAATAAATGGGCGGACAATATCAAAGAACAGACAGGTGCTGACGTTGCCACCACCCAGGGCCAGGCCAGAAACTATAGAAACTATCAATCGTGGAGTGAGTTGTTTACAGTGGTGCCCCTATGACCCTGCTCCCTAGGGCAATGGTACCTGTACGTAGTAATTACTGAAACTGTGGGGCTGATGATATTGTCCTACAGGACAAACTAGCCATCATCACTAATGAAGTGATTTTCAAGTGAGAAACACAAATTTGAGGTTCAGGTCACAAAGAGTTGTGGATCAATCTTGGAGATGGCACTTAAATCCAAGTTTCAGAAGTCAGTGTGGTGAAATTTAGAAGCTGGCTACAAGCAGTAAAAGCCTCTGAATCAATTTTGGAGAAGGTGTGGTACTGAAATCTAAGATTCATCATTTTAATCTTGTGAAATTGGATAACTTGCTAAAAGCAGAGAAGAATTCTGGATCAGCATTGAAAAATGCATTTAAATCCAGGACTCATCACTTCAATCTTACAACACTAAGTAACTGGCTAAAACCTGAGAGAAGTCCTCCTAAATTGCCATTTTGATGTGTCTGAGAAGCTGCTCACTATATGCTCACAAGGTCGTTAAAGAAACTTGGCTAATGATACAAGAACTGTTATCACAAAAGCTTGACAAATGATGCATTCTGGCAAGAATAGAGGAGATAACTGCAGCACCGTCCAAACTACAAACCATCTGAAAAGAGAAGACGATCAGCATCGGCTCAAAAACCAGATGAAAGTGCTCACTTGTAATATCAATATTTCTTTCCATTTGAGAGACATGGGCGATTACCGCAGAGCGGCAAAGACAAGTTTAAGAATTTGAACTGAAATGTTATCGCAGAATCCTTCACATTTCCTACATCAACCAAGACTCCAATGAGGAAGTCTGTGACAGAATACCATCAGCTATTGTTGCCCATGTACCACTCTTTCTACAGTGAAAAGGTGAAAATTCACCTGGTATGGCCATATTTCAAGATCTCAACGTCTAGCCAAGCCAAAATCGTACTATAAAGTACAACACCAGGCAAAAGAAAACGGAAGACAAAATAAAAGATGGAAGGGTTAAATCCAAGAGTGGACTGACCTAACCTTTGCAGATCCCTGAGAGCCGTTGAACAAAGGGATGGATGGAAAGAAATTGTCCAAAAGTCAACACTGATGCCCCAACCCCTTGGGGTTATGAGGTAGGCAAGGCACAGGCAAGGCATTCTATTAATAGCATATTTGATATAGAACTCTAATAAGTGCATTTGATATCATTATAATCTAGTATGATTCTATTCCTATTATTATCTTTACCTTGAGAGCATTGATGTTGACTTACCAATTTGGCTGTGACATCATCAGTAGAGACCTCTTTACTCTCCGGCTTGAAAGAGTGATCTTGGATCTCCATAGGAGGTGGCATTTCGATGTCCTGAGCGGGTTCCTCCTCCTCGTTAGTTGAACTGAGTGGTGTCTTCTGAGAGACGATGGCAGCCTGTGGGCTGATGCCATGGTCAACTGTTGGCATACTGTCCACATCCTGTTGAGAGAACAAGAAAAAAGGAGACTGAGAATGAGATGTGAATTCAATATCAGTAAAGTATGGTGCACTTAAAAGATATTGTGTAAGAACTAAAGTTGATTGTTGTTGTTTTGTGACACTTCCAAAATCAACCAATTGCCTCTTACCCATGCTTCCAGGGAACATTAAAAAAACAAGACAAAAACAAAATTGTCCAGGAAAGTGAGTGAGCAAAAAACTCTCAAAGAGAACTGAGAGATAAGAATAATAAAGCACAAGACGTCAAATTCCATATCACAAGCAAATGAATTTTGTGAGAAGGATCGATATATAATAAATACATAATAGAATGTGATGGAGCAAGATTAAATGAGTGCATTATCCCTGGGTGCTGAGAGGTGCGTATTTCCTTGCTACTGGCCCAACTCTGGATCTTCTCATATATTTTCATCATGTTACCCATAAGACTCTCCTGTTGAATTTCTGAGAATAGATTGTTTCGATATTGGTTGGCACCTTTTCTGGTTTCTCTCTGAAGATTTGATCTGGATGAACATAGCTGCTGATTTATGCAATCCATTGGAATTCTGTTGCATTCCATAGGGTTCTGCATGTTTTATCAAGCAGTGGCATCAATTTGGATGCATGAGCTTCAATCCAGTCTTCCTTGGAGACTTGATCAGTTCCAAAAGCTTTCATTGCAGAATCATGCATTACTGTTCTCATACCATTGAAAGATGAGCGTCTAGATCCTGCAACTGTTCTTCTGCCATTCTTTGAAACTGTGCTCTCATGACCGAGGCTTGAGTGTTCTTTACCTTGATTTACTTATTCATATATTTATTTATTTTTTTGTTTGTTTGTGGTTGTTTTTAAGGGAATGGGGATGTGGGCGTGAGAAATAACCACTTGTAGCACAGTCATTTGTGAATGAATGTAGAAACAGAATGTCAGCATGTAGGGTAGCAATACAAAACCCTATAAGAAGTATTTTAATAGCATGAAAGCGAAGCTTAAAGCACAATCATCATTGTTTGTTATTAGTACAAAAATATATCAGAATTTTGTTTTCATAGTATAAAAGTTCCTTCGGCAATCTGGTTCTCTCCAACATATTATATAAATGCTATTCTCTTTTTAGTTATTGCTTTTGAATGCTTGCCTCTTCGCATCCCTTGTGTAAGTTTTAGCAGTTTTCATTTGAAAAACAACATACCAAACACACTGTAAAAGGAGACATTTTTGTACAATCAACTTAATAATTGCAAGGTTACACCGCTAGCCCCACCCACCTACTTTTTATAACGACAATGCAGCAACTGGTTACAAAAGACCTAATAAGCAAGGAGTCCTATTCAGTAAGGTCAGCTAAATGACGTGTTTAAAAGTATGTTTGATCAATTGGCTCAGAAATATCACACTGTAACATATTTATTTTTCTTTAACTAGACAGAGAGAATATTGCACAGCTGATGCTTGCCTGGTGGCAATTTTATGTTTGTATGTTTGTGTATGTCTGTGTGTACCTCTGTGGGGAGAGAGAGAGAGAGAGAGAGAGAGAGAGAGAGAGAGAGAGAGAGAGAGAGAGAGAGAGAGAGAGAGAGA
>JAOWAY010121411.1:0-10873 GCA_028565895.1 Goniobranchus geometricus
AAATGACCATCTGTCCTGTGGTCTTGGGAACTGTGAAGCCTAAAACTCTTTTTAAAACAAAATAAAAAAATTGAGAATTGTAAGGCAGTGTATGTTGAAGCTTGCCAGGTCTTCCAGGTTAGAATCAGCCTCTCCACATCAGTCCTCTCAAGTTAAGCACAGGCATTTGCCTTTCTGCTGAGGCCCATCAGCTTGGCTTCTATTTACATTGCTTTTAGTCCTTGAAGTCCTTCTCCTTTCTTTAAAAAGGCACATGATGTGGTAGGTACTCTTTTTCTCTCAGACACCTTTCAATACTTGCCTCAATGGAATCAAGCATCAATAGCCCATACGTTTTGCCGTCTGTCTTTTTTATCCTTATGAAAACCTTTGTGCGCTTTGATTGTGATATACAGATACTCATCAGTGAAGTCATCCTAGATGTCACAAAGAGTCGGGTACAAGACTTCTGCATTGGAAGCAAAAATATCCAGGCTTATCCAGGCAAGCTTCTTGAGCTTTCTCTTTACAATGCTCCAAATGTTTTCCTTTGATTCATATCCCGGTTGACTGCAACCGCTCCATGGTTGGAATGTTATGATTGTCTTGGTATTGCCTCGTGACATTTACCTGATAAGATGGTGCATTGTCATGCATGTTAATTGTTCCTACTGCAAAACAAAGGCACAATGATTGCTTCCAGCTTGCTTCTGAGCACTGTAGTCTTCAGCTCGAAGCCTCCGGTTTCATGCTTCTCACAAGATCACCCTAAAGCATTACAGTTTGAAACCATGATTTCAGACAATTTCTGACTTTTTTAATCTTGTCTTCATCATATATTTCACCATTAGTGTTATAACAGCGCAATCTTCAATCTCCTGCATCTATTTGAAATGCATCCTCATCACAGAAAAGGGCTCAAAACCACACTAAGGTCCAGCAAGTGTGATCTCATTCTCATTGCACATGGCAGATCTTATTATCTTCACTGATAAGAGGTTGCACTGCAGATTGATGGACTTTCAATCCATCTTGATTGAAATGGTGCTCAATTGTTTTTCTTCTTATGCCTATAATTTTAGCAGTCACCTCTGCTGTTTGATTGGTCTTCACTTATCAGAATGTACAATGTTACAATTTTCTTATTGGTAAGAGCAGGGTGATCTTATCCAGGCAGATATTTAACATGACCTCTTTGTCTGTAGGGCTTACTGCTTATTTAACCTGTAGACAGATTTTTTTTTTTTTTGCCTCACACTACATCCTGCTTCTATATGCCCTATCAAACAAGCTTTTTTTATCTGTATGTAGTTTTGGCCTTGTGGAGCTTTTGACATTCAAAGTAAGGGAATAGCTTTTTTTTTTATATTTATATCTGAGTATAGATCAAGGTTCAATTTAGGTTTTGAATGTAAACATGGAGATAATTCCATTGACACCATATTTTATACAGTACTAAACAATGCGGAATGGTTCTGCATCAAGTGCATGAAAATTTGACATTTGCTCACTGATGAAATTGCCAAAGACTTTTCTTGTAGGGTCATTATGATTTTTTTTGCATTTATGGTGCAGTACGTCAAAATATGACAAAACTGATATCATATGAAAGGAAATTTGTTTGGCCTTTGACAGTATATTTCAGTCATGGCTATACTAAGATCTTGATGGTACAGTATAGAAATTACATTTTGACACTTTTTTGGGGGGGCTCTTACATACACACCAGCTTTTTCAACAAACAATTTCTTACTGTTGCAAAACTTTCCAAGGTACAAGGAAAAATTTCGGCACAAATAGTCATCATTATGTTGAATTTAATTTTAACAATTTTACATGAAGATGGCACCCCACATTAGTTATATAACATGCTGAATGTGGCAGCCTCCACATGAAAAACACCTCTCAATGTGGTATACAAAGTTGGGTGTAGCTTGGCGGCATTGTTTGGCAAAGATTAGTCAGATAAGGCACTGCACATTCTGTCTGAACTCAGAAAGATGCAGAACAATTTTGTCATGCATCTGGTCTCGCAGATAACCCTCTAACTAAAAATGCAGGGGATCAAAATCAGGGCTATGGGAGGGCCAATGATAGGGTGTGTCTTTGCTGATTATATTCCCTTTGAAATGTTCATGGATCCATTTCAGGACCTTTGCTATTTTGTGTGTGGAGCAGTTGTAGCTTATTGAAATCATTGTCGCTACCACTCCTGAGCTCCACAAAATTCCCTGAGGTCCTCTAAACAAAGGAAGAGTCAAATAACATATTCAACATAGAAGAGTGGACAGGTCAGTTTTAGTGAATTGTTTTAATATATATCTCCACAGCGAAGGCCTTTTTATCAACCATCCACTCATTGATGCATGAAAAAAAAAACTGTGGTCAAATTTATCTATGATGTTATTCAAATTTGTCATCTAGTTTCCTTTCAGATAAGATGATAGGGCAAGCACTTCTTGAGATAGAAGCAGTCTTTTTAAATTGTTGAAACTGTCCCAGTATGTAAAAAATATATAAGTAGCTATAACTATCAGCTGTCATTCATTCCATTACTGGCAGTTACATGCATTTAAGTCCCGCACTCTTCAGATGAGTCTTTTGTTAGGCATTTATCAACAGGAAGCATGTGTAAGTGCAGAAAATATATAAATACCTATTATGTCACTGTAATTAATACCATTACTGGCAGTTTACGATCCTTTATTTGTATAACAACCATAACAATAAAAATTGAATATATATGATTGACAGATCCATCTGTCATGCAACAATCAGTCAATCATTCAACCATTACTTGATTGCGCTACATGTTCAATGGATGTCCGCATTCCAGTTTTAGGTCGAGACAGAGAGAGGGAGAGAGAGAGACAGAGAGAGAGATGGCGAGGGGACTGCGGAGCTGCTGTTCCACACAAGGTTTCTATTTATCTTTATGACAGGGGCTCATTCTTTTTGTAAAGTTCATAAACATTGAGAACAGCCGTATCAAAGAGATTCCTGAAGATTTTTTCTTAGTTACATGACAGGCATGCTGGCTGGCATAATGGTACAATTTTTTATCCATGCCAGCCCCTGCCATGAAAGGGTTATGGTCAAAACCCTTGCTGGCTTCACTTTCTCTCTACCACAAACAGTTTTCGTCACATTCACAACCTAGTGTTTTGTGTTCAGTAATTTGACAGGTTTCCACTGACTTTAATTCTCGCAAAATCCAACATTAAGTATTTGACCTTGCCTTCTGTGTGAAGTTCCACCTATAGGCGGTGAAGCGGAGAGTTCCTTGGAAAATCCTTTCGCATCAGCCAAGACAGTAATAGTAATAGTCAGGTATGTTATCTTCCTAAAAAGATCCCTTGCAAGTGCTGGCTTAGTGTAAAGTCTCTCTGTGTAGACATGATAACCTTTATTAAGTCAGTCCTCAGCTTGTAGCAGTTCCATAAAGACAGCATCAGCCTGGCCTTTACTATAGTGCAGGTCAAACTCCTTACCTGCGTAAAGTGCGCAGTGTGGGGTACATGCAAATTAATGCTATCACACTGTACAATTTTTTTTATTCTCAACTGCCGTGTCGTTTGTTTTTCATATAATTGATATACACAATTTTATTCTTCATTCCAATCATACTTTTATCGATGGAGAGGGTTGCAGGTGGAGCATGGTACCTTTTGAAGTTTGCATTTAGAATGTCAAGTACAACAAGTCGTATCTTGATCCACATGTCGAATCTTTCACCTCCCTCTTGAACTTCCATCTCTCAATCACTAATATGAAGCAGTCTAATGATAAGGAGAAGTGGATCTCTTGCCATCAGGTCACAAAGAATGCAGTGCTGATTGATTTTCTTTTGACCAATAACTATCTTAAACTTTTCGTGGTGATACCTTAAGGCCAAGATGCTTTTTCAAGTCAGCTAAATCAATTCCATTTTCTAGTCATTTGGTATACCTGGAATAAGGATGTTGCTCCACCCATTCAATCATCTGCCACTCCCCCAACCAGTCATGAGCATATTTATTCATAGTATAATGAACTATCACATTGAATGAATTTCAGGTACCTTCTTATTCTTCTTCTTCTTCAACTAATCCTTCTCTTTCTTCTGCCAGTCTACCTGCTTGTCTTACTGTTGTTCCAAGTCATTGCTCTACATCCTGTTCCCATCTTCTTTCTGGCCTTCCCCTTCCTCTCCTGCCTTCAAGGTTTGTCTTCAAAATATGCTTTTGATTGTTTCATATCATTTGATTGGGCCACAGTACCTAAGCTTTAATCTTTTAATATTATGTAATAGCATTGTTGATTTAATGCCATTTCTGGTAAGTCCTTCTTTGTTCTTTGTTTTTGGTGTCAAGCGCATTTAGTGAGTTTATGGATTCAAGTTCTGGCCCCATTGATGATTCAAGAAGTTTGGATGAACAATCCCCCTTCTTCCTTGGTTAGAACCTCTCCCGTAAATTTGACACAATGATGTAACGGTCATGTTAGAGAATTGTAACCACTTGTGGTGCTATATTGGAACAAATAGCACATATAGGCTACCCATCCTGGTTGAGGATCTGCTTAAGGATTAAAAAATTTTGAGGTGGATATATTTACTGACAAATATTCATTACATGTACTTTTCTTTAATTCTGTTGACTCAAAATACAATGTCAGGAAAGTTGTAAGGTTATCATCAGCATAAATGCCTGCTTAATGGGAATAGGGGTGGAGTAGGGAAAAAAACTCCCTTCTGGCCAGGGCTTAAGTGATGCCAATCCACGCAAACCTAAGGAAATAATGTCAGTTGTACTTCTCACTTTCTGGTGCGCCTGCTGCAAGGACACACAATGGCTTTGGCCACTTTTCAATACTTGCTTATAAAATTCACTACAATCTCTGTAGACTACTGATTGGATGTCAATTAGGAAAATATTATGAAGCATAAACCAGTATTATTAGGTTCACTGTTATGCCCTGGTGCTTTGCATAGGTGAATGATTCTTATGAACTTCTTTTGTTGGAGATAATTCCATTGTCTTTGTTTTAGATTTCTACATATTGTTTTGCCTAGCAGTCTAAGCACTAGTCGGTGCCTAGGCCCACAGGCTTTATTGGCTGGATGGTGCAAAGTCTTGCTGTATGCCAAACGCCTTTACACTTACAAGACAAATGGAAGTGAAAATGGGTCAAAGTCAGTATCGTAGCTATGTTTGATCATTATGTATAGGATTGAGTTCCATGCATGGTGCTGTTGTGGTGGGGAGAGGTGGAGGTGGAGGGAATACATGAGTTTGTAGGGGACATAATTTTGAATTTTTGAAGATTTCCCTTAAACTTAAACCTGTATCTTTATTTTCATAAATCATGTTTTCAAGGATTGTCTCCTCCTTCTCCTCCTCCTCCCTCTTCTTTGTCTCTTCCTCTCCCCCTCCTCCTTTTTCCTCTTTTCCTTTTTCCCTCGAGTATGTAGAATAGGCTCACTGCAAGTACTTCGCATGCATGCAGTAAGAGCCTGTTAAGGATTGAGTGAGAGCTTCTTCTCTCATCTATCTTCTTCTGTCAGGCTCTTTTTTTTGTGTCCTCAGAGTCAGAGAGGAGCATTTTGCTAGGAGAGGGAAATAGTAGGCAATATTCAGGGGCTTCCCCCCGTTTATACACATTGCACGACTTAAAAATACAGTCATAAGTCACTTGCTATCAAGATTACCAGGCACTTTTTACCCCAAAGGCGATTGAAGATCCTGGGTGGTTATTGTGGTGCGCAGTTTGGGGCGTGACGGTCATTTGTCAAATAATTTATTCTGTTTAGAGAGAGATGACATTTTTTTGTCTGTAGATCATCTGTCCATATAGACTTTTAGTTATCTTGTATTGATACGTTTTTTAGTATTTGCTCATTTTAAATGCCTGTTACCCTTTTTGGCAACTTTTGTATCCTTGGCCAAATTATAGATTTGTAAATTTTTATTTTGATCATGAAAATTGTAAATATAAAGTTTTGTACTTTTGTACATATTGTTTTTTCAATGTACTCCAGCCTAGAACTAGAATCCAAATTTTGGTTTGACATACTGGTAGTTTAACATTGTTTGTTGTGGAGAAGGGATGGTTTGATGGAAAATGTTTGTTTGATAGTTTTCTGTAATTTAGATGCTTTTGCACTAGTTCACAAAACTTTAACATTCCACCACTGGTTATAATACATGGCTGACCTCTTTGCTGCCTATCTGCAATAAAGTCATCTAGCTGCTTATCTTACTCTAAGTGTCATCCCTTTTTCCATCAACCCAAGGTCTGGGCATAATTTACACTCAGAACACAGATAAACTTTCTGGAAAAATTGCACTTTTCCTGACAGCAATCAACTGCACAGCTCATATAGCTGATATCTGCTAACTTTTACATACCCATATGGTCGCAAAATGTCGTAAAACAATATTATCGTTAGCAGATTCAATGTCCATACAAAGAAAAAAAACACCTGAAAATCACTGAAATGTGGAGAGCAGGATGACAGCACAACAACAAACACAAAACTACATTGAAAGAGTGGAGTAAGTATTTTGAAGTGAAGGTTGTAAAGTTGCGTTTTTAATTGGGGTCAGTATGTATCTGTTATATCTATCTGTCTATCCAGCTATCTATCTATCTATCTACCTATCTATATTCCAATGTGAACACACAGAATAGATTCTTCCCTCAGTCTCTTGCTGATCTGTGTTCCATCTTTCCCTCATTCAAATCCCTAAAAATCTAGTCAATGTTGCGCATTTATTGCCTTGCATTTAGCTTAGTACAAATTATAATAAAAGTCAAAAAAGTATACTGTAGAGGTTGTAGTCAAGACAGTGAGAAAGATAGAAACATTCACTACCATCCATTGTATTATTCATCAGTTTTATGTTCATGATATTCTCCCATTTGTATTTAATTACATGTATCGTCTTTCTTTTCATTTGTCTTGTTTTTTTAGTTTGATGGATGCAAAATAAGTCTGTGAAGTCATATGGAGAAACTCTCTTGCCTAATCTTTATCACTTCTAGTGAAAATTTTGATGGCATCAACAAACATTGGTTGACCACCAATACCATAATTAGAAAGTCATTTATATATAGGATGAATAAACACGGTGCAGAAAATGAAAGATAATGAAATCTCAGTATACTGGGAATACACACCTTGCTTTGATTTTGGGATATCCCTTCAAATCTGCTTCCTTCTAAGTTCTTTTTAATATAATTAAAATGGGGTGATTGTATCTTTTAGTCCAGCATTGTTTGTTTGTACCGCTTGAAATATTGCCATTATTTGTTAGTCCTCGATCCAGTAGGCTAATCTCTTGCCAGTCTCCTCGACTAGGTATTTTCTCTCTGATGTTAGAAGAAGTAAATTGACAGTAAGCATATATATGCTCTCATGGTTATGGTGCTGCCTGACAGCAAAAAAGGATGAAATGAATATTCATTGGTTGTATTTGTATGAATGCTGAAGTAAAATCCATAGATAATGTAAGTGATATTATCTGTGCCTAAAGATAGATGGAAATGTCATCACTCCATGCAAGTCAATGAATACATGTCTTTATTGGTCTTTTGATAGTGAATAACTCTTTAACTCCTGCCCTAACACTCATTTCCGGCACTAATCAGAAACATATGGCTTATATTACAACCTTGCAAGTGCTGATCTTTAGAAATTCAGATGATGGACTGGTTGAAATATGCCTGTCAATCACAGATGTTGGCAATGATTAAAACTTCGCCAGCAATACACTTAAAAACGCTGCTTCATTATCCACTCCATGCCATGTTCGTGGAGCTGATTTGCTCAGTTTGTCCCATTGCTTCATGAAACAAGCTGACCATCATTTATTTCAAAAGTGTTTGCATAGCACTTTCTTGATTTGTCAGTGTCAGGACAATCTTCTTTGTTCTTTGCATTGTCTCATACTAACAGATTGTCTTATTCATGGGTAATTGTGGAAAAAATGTGAAAACTTATACTTGAAATTTCTTTGAAATTAAGAGAGAATTGTCAAAATTGTCCTGATTTGCAGGGATGCTTTCCTGATTAGGGATATAATTTCTATAGAAAAATTCTGTTCCCCGGAATTTTGTCCCGATTTCAAGGGTGTCCCAAAAGCAGAGGTCCGACTGTACAACTGTTTTCAGATATCATCCCTTGTGCTGTCCACCATTCAGCTCAGGTCAACTGGATGCCTAGGAACACCATTTTGCTATTTTCTGAAGTTTGTATTCTGACCTGAGGCAAGGTCTACTGTTCAACTTACTGGTACATCAACTAGCAATACCACTTACGTTATTCACTTATGTTACTCCCCAACCAATGCTTTATCAGAGGTGTGTTGATCTCAGTGTCAAATCATTACTTTTCCATGGTTTTATTTTTAGCAGTCAGGTCTTCCTCCATATATCAGTTTGTGGCAGCAATCATCATTTTCTTCGTTAAATATCAGGACCCGTTTAATCCTATTTTAAGACTACAAAAATTTTTGCTTTTGTTCGCATTTAATTTGTTAAATGTAACATTACAAATAATATAGATACACATGTACTTATAGATGACCTCTATTAATATTCATTTATAATGCTGTTAATACTTATGCTGTTTTAACATCTGATTTTATTCCTATGGTGTGGCGTATGACTTCATTTGCCGAGGATACTCACTGGAATCCTTGTATGTGTTGTAAGGTCCAATCAAAGTGCTAAGTCAGCTGGAGATCGAAATGTCCATCTGCCTTACTTTAGCTGCAATATGACTCTTGTACAAGATTTCTGATAATATTGTTCAAGTACTTTATTATTTCTCATTATTTCCTTTGAAAAGTGTCCACATTTGCTGTAGACAGATCACGTACCTGTTGCATTGTCGACTTTATTGATCAATAGTCCCCACTGAAAGCATGCAGCACTTGCGTAATGCATCTCTTACGCTTGTAGAGGCTCTTGTTTACCTTCACACAGAGTTGAGCTGATATTTTTTTTTCAGTACAGCTGATATTTTTTAATCTGTGGTCAGTAAGGGAATTCACTCTTGTGACTGAAAGTGCAGCACTGGATCGCTGTCTTACGGAAAGACTGAATATGAATATTTTTTAGATCCCTGCTAACAGTAGTGATTCAAAACATGATCTAATCAATCATCAAGACCTAGAATATGTCCCACCGCCCTATGAGATCACTGAATCAGAAAATGAACTGGTACAATTAGACTTCATGCAGATCTTGAATAGGCAACTTGATGTGGTAGTAGTACTAGACCTAGATCTATGTCCCCTTCCAATGTTTCTAGATCTAGAGAGAAAGATGAAGCAAATCTTTCCCTTGCGTCTAGATCAAGAGATATAATACTAGTACTAATAGGTAGTAATGTAGAATTTTCAGAAGACAGCGATGCAGGACCCGAAACTGGTGAAGCTGATGTGTCGATCTCATCTACCTTGCACCCCATGGTGTAGATCTTAGCCTCATGTCATGTCTATATGCATTGCATGACTTAAAAATACCTTAGGGATCAGTTGCTATCAAGATGGACCAAGTACTTTTGTACACAAAGGGTGGTAGAAAATCCTAGATGGTTATCACAGAGCACAGCTTGGGGCTTGATGGCCATTGTTAATTACATGTAGTTTTGGTTTTTTAAGCTTTTTAGAGAGATGATATTTTTTGTCTGCTAATCATCTCTCCATGCAGCCTTTTATATCTTGTGTTGTTTTGTTTAATACTTATTTTTAGCTGCCTCTTTCCTGTAAACTAGCCTTTAGTCTTTCTTTAAACTAGCCTTTAGTCTTTTTTTACTCTAGCCTTTAGTCTTTCTTTTAACTAGCCTTTAGTCTTTCATTTTCAATGGGCGCTTAGATCAGCTTTGTAGTCGAAAAGAAAGAGCCCTAAAACACCAAATAAACTAACAAATGAAAACATCTTTCTTTACTTCTATTCTCTCATTGAATCAGCCTACTTTTTTCAATGGGGAAAAAAAGAGAAAGGAAGAAAGAAAGAAGAAAAAGACAAATTGGGCGTCTAGAAGACCTAGTAGACTGGAAGTGCCCTGGAGTCACCAAGCAAACAAACAAACTTAGAACATGTGTGAATTTGTGTGATGTTAAAAATATGTCTGTAATTTGATTCATACTTTCATCATTTTTCTAGTGCAAAAAGAATTGATGGTGGTTTTTGGTGTTGTTGTTGCTGCTGTGTGTTTGTGTGTTTGTATGTGTGATTTTGACAATTTTTTTTTTTCTGTTTTCTTAAATCTTTTGAGAAATATGTACATTTTGTCATTTATGAAAGATAGAATGGATTGTCCTCACATCTGCCCCAACTATCTCTATTTCCTTGGTTTGATAGACACAATATTTTGTCATTTAGGCTATGTTTCTTGCTCCACATAATGTTAGAAGTAATTAGAACAAGAAAATGATGTGAATAAATATTCTGAGAGTCAAAGTAATGTCATTCTGTGAATTCATAAAATTCATTTTGATTCTGATTGGTTTGGAGTTGGTACTGGTAGGTTTTGCTCCCCTGTTCATTTCTTGTTCTTGATTTGTTGGTTTTGTTGGTGTTTTGGGGTTGATTAATTTTGTGTGTTGTTGTTTTTTGTTTCTTTGTTTGTTTGTTTGTTTTTTTGTTTGTTGTTGGTGTTTTTTCGTTGTTGTTTTTTTTTCTTTTAAAGGGGCATTCGATTGCATATCTTTCTGTTTATCAGGCAAGCCTTCCACTTCCAGTTTGGGAAGTAATTACATTTCTGTGAAGATGAAAGTGGATTGCACGGGTAATAAATATTATACCTTGCAGCAGTTGGCTTCATTACAGATAGACAGATAGATAGATAGATAGATAGATAGATAGATAGATAGATAGATAGATAGATAGATAGATAGATAGA
>JAOWAY010121522.1:0-10872 GCA_028565895.1 Goniobranchus geometricus
GAGAGAGAGAGAGAGAGAGAGAGAGAGAGAGGGAGGGGGAAGGAAGGGGGAGTAAGAAACGGGTAGACTGGGATAGTGGAGGAGAGTGTTTTTTGTTGTTTGTTTTCTTTAATTAATGGATTTATTTTAAGATTTGTGTGATACCGCTTTTGAGTCTGTAATCTCAAAGTTATGTCATCCTTTTCAGACCTCCACGCGAACCACTGAATTCTCACGTGGAAGTTCCAGTCACTCTTGCAGCTTGCACAACGTTTTGCAAGCGTCTCCATAGTTCCAGCATCCATTTTTAATATTATGCGCGTCGGTGGCTCAGCGCTGATCACATGTCGGTACGAGTCGGCAGGCATGGGTCAGCACGAGCGTGAGTGACCGTATAGATCGAGCTTTGCCAGGTGCGGCCAAGCCACAAGCGTTGTGTCCTTAGAGAAGGTACTTCATCACGCTTACTTCACTCGACTCAGGTGTGATTGAGTACCTAGTCGCTAAATCAGCGCTGCCTCTGTCTGGAAAAATGTATGCACGCCTAACAGGCTGCTCGACTTGTTCTATAGGTTCTGTGTTGCTGTTGGTCAGGGGAGTAAAATGCCATTGTAAAGAGCCTGAGCATGGACCGTGAGCATGGACCGTGAGCATGGATACGCCGTTGAACGCGTCTATATAAATACCTTCTTTTCTTCGGAAAGAAATGTCATCCAGGATTGGACTTAGATCGCATGCTTTTAGTAAGCTTCAAAAAGTCTGAGTGGAAGTCTCTCCATCTAAGAACATACGGTACACCAAGATAAAAATGTGTAAGTCAAATGCAAGATCAGTCCTTTCGTATGCTGCCGAGACCTGGCGAACGAACAAGAAAATAGAAAGCAGACTGAGGGGGTTTGAAGGACGGCGTCTTCGTGAGATCCTGAAAATTCGATGGGAAAACGAGTCAGCAATGACACTGCCAGAAGGCGTACTGGAATAAACAACATTGTCGAAGAAATAAAGCAAAGGCGATGGAGATGGCTAGGGACATATTCCGAGGATGAGTAAGACCAGACATCCTTAGACTGCTCTGAGCTGGGCACCACCGACCAAGAGGGAAAGGAGAAGACCATTGGGAACTTGGAGGGGGACAGTTGAGGCCGAGATGGATGAGATGGGGAAAACCTGGAATGATGTCAGTTGGCTTGCACAAGACGGAGAAGCATGCAAGACTGTTGTTGTTGCCTCATACTCCAAAGGGAGTGCAGGAGAATGATGATGATGATGCTGATGATGATTTTTTTTTTATATCAAAGCTTTGTGAATACTTTCGTTTAGCTAATTAATATCTCCGACTAGCCCATTGAACGACCTGTTAAGCCACTTGCAGTTCTTAATGATTGCCTTCATTCACCTTCAAAAGCCATTCTCACCCGATTGATATTGTTGACTGAAAGAGGCACGGATCCGATGGCCGAGTGGTTAGAGCGTCCGCCTCGGAAGCAGGAGGTCGCGAGATCGATCCCCGGCCGAGTCATACCTAGACTTTAAAACTGGCATTTTAGTAACTGTCTCGCTTGGCGCTCAGCATTATGAGAACAGTAGTAAGACTGGTCGGCCCGGCGTCAGTATACTGTGACTGGGTGAGTCATTTGAGTTGTGCTATATCTTAAGGCTCATGTGTGGCAGCACATAAACAATTCGAAATAGCACCGCCGCTGATGTAACATAAGATGTTGAAAAGTGACGTTAAACCCACAAAATAATAAAGTGGTATGAGCATAAAGCTATAAGAATATTTTCCAGCACGAAAGTTTTCCCGTGAATCAGATGAAAATAACTTATTATCAAGGCACATTTAAATCATATCACATAACATGCTTGATATAAATATACTGAGGCCTAACTTTACTGAAAAATGGAACATTATCAAAATGAATAAAAATAAGAGGAGTCTCTTGAAAATGACTATAAATTCATGCGTAAAAGTATTTCAGTATCAACATTCATCTTGACATGGTAGCAAGTGCATGCCACTTCATTCAGTTCTCTAAGTATTGACATAAAAATCAGATCCCTTTAAAATGCAGAGAGCTTTGAAGACAACAGTCACATGTCAAAAGACTGCCAATCCCTATTGGAGAATAGTTATAATTGGTAGTGCAAAGATACAGTTAGCCTTGATGATTGGCTCCAGTTCTTGACATGTTTTTGCCTATTATACATATAACATATAAATTACAATAAATAATTAAAATATAAAATGCCAATAATTTAATAATGATAATGAGAGCAGGATTGAAAAAATAAAAAATATATATCTTGCCCTTATTCAGCCACCCAAATTTACCATAAAATAGCATATATCATATATTATTAGTAAAATGACAATAATTTGGTCAAAACATGATGCAATCTGTGTACAGTCATTGGTCCAACAACATCACAGTAAAAACCAACATTAACTGGGCTAAAAGACAGTACAGCTAATATGGCAGCATGGTACAAGCTATATTTATGCATTTTTTTTTTCTGCTTGGTGTCTTGAGTCTCTTTTCAACTATTAAGTTGTGTCACGACCAATGGGAAAAATGTAGGCTAGCTAAAGCAGTGAATAGGATGGCAGTATGGTACAAGCTATATTTATGCTTTTTTTTTTTTCTGCTTGGTGTCTTGAGTCTCTTTTCAACTCTATTAAGTTGTGTCAAGACCAATGAGAAAAATGTAGGCTAGCTAAAACAGTGAATAGGAAATAAGTTTGCAGTAGAGGAAAAAATAGTTGCCAAAAAGGAAAAGAAATATTTAAATGGAAAAGACAGCGGCAGAGGAACTGAAATTTCAGATTTTTGATTTGACTTTTGGCTTTATTTGTGCATGATAAGTTCTATCTGAAATAGAGCCATTAGCAGAAACGCTCAACATGGCCGACGAGCAAATCTGCATCATCCTGTCTAAGGCCCAGAAAGGAACATGTTTGTTGATAGGGAGGTAAATGATGCGATCCATCATATACTTGGCCTCATTCGGATACCGTTCCTTGGGCGACACCATTTGTCCTGTCAATTTACTGGGTCCAATGGGCTTTTCAGCATCATCAGGTTCTATAAGTCTGAGCTGGGTTGTACCACGGTAGGCTTCCATTCCCATGGATGTGAGTGATTTCATGACCTCATCTGGATTATCCTGAAATACATAAATTGAGAATGAAAAAATAACAATTATGACAAATCTTTTTGTGTTTTTTTCTTGCTAAAATTTCTCAATATAATAACATTTTAAGATACATCTATTTCTTAAATACCTGGCATGGATTTATCGCAGGAATGAACAAGGAGGGTTCTTTTTTCTTTTTTTTTTTAATTCCCCAATAAAACAACTAAAAAATCGCTAAATATAGCAACATCTGATTTTGTGCATAAGAAAAAGAATTTTTCCAAGATTCATTCAACATACATTTCATTCACATGAGATCATTCATAATTTAGTTTTGATGGAATGACAGCGTACTCTCTATGATGAGGTGATGCTTAGTGACCGATGAAAGGTACCACAGAAATCAAAACAAAACATTTAAAATGGCACATGATCAAGAACAAGCACTGGATACATGTGGAATCATGTTTGTAAATCAGCTAACATCATAAGAAGATGACACAGGACATATTTTGGGAGAAATCCACCCTAAGAACACAGCAGGCTATGAACTTTACTGAGAGTGGCCATGTTACTGGTTAAGCAAAGCTGGGGCAAAAGGTTCTATAAGACGAGAATATCAACCGGATGAAAATGGCTTTTGAAGATGAATGACAGCAATCAATAACAAAGGAAAACTGCTAAGCACATTCATAGTGCCAGTCAGAGACATTAATCACATAAAAGAAAAGATTTATGAAGCTGTGGATGCTAAACAAGGAGATGCTTAGATCATACACTTGATGCAAGCTGGTAGAGCAACTGGAACTTTTAGGAGAAAATGGAGACGTGAACAAATTCCGCATAATGTGCAGGAAAATCGTATTGTTTTAATCCTATTACATTTTTAGTGAGTCAAACTATTGATCGGGGAATAGAAAGAAATACTGTACTTCTGGATGCGTAATTTCAATGAGGTTTATCTCTCTTCTCTTTTTTTTTTTCACACCTTCAGAAAGTTTTTTCAGGTTGGCTGATTATTTGGTGTATTGAAAAAGAATGTAGTGAACTTGCGTCAAGCACACATTTTTTACATGATTGTTTTATCCCCAATCCATTAATTCCAATATTTATGACTCTCTTTTTTTTCTATTAGAAGGCCACGTATAAATCTATAAATGGATACAATGTATTGTGTCTCTGTTAAATGTCCAAGGGCCCTGAAAAGGTCACACAGTAATCTAAACATATTTTTGACATCAACAATAAATTGTATCAACAACAATAATAATAATATAATGATAATAATAATAATAACAATAATAATGATGATAATAATAATAATAATGATGATGATAATAATAATAATATTAATTCAAAAATAACTATTAAAAGATAAGACAAGGTATAATATACTCAAGGAAATTGCATTTTGCCTTTTATGACATTTTACAGATTGCAACAAAAATGTCTAGAAATACATCAGCAATGCACATGCCGCAATTACGATGCAACAAAAGAGCATGTGTTTATTGCATATTTCTAGATCTCTCTATTATTTCCCCACCAAGCTGTCAGACAGAAGGTAAATCTGCTTTTTGTTTAAATAAAACCAGCAAGGATGTATTAAGACCTTTCTTAAAGTCTAAATTGACTGATTATGCCATTCTAAATTCTCATGAAAGATGAGGGTATTTATATGACTTAAACCTCTCAATGTCTTCATTGTTTACCTCAAAATCATTACCTGGAATGACTTGACTATCAAATGCAGAAATTCTAACAGTCTTGACAATTTAAAGAAAAAATGTAAAAAAATCAATTTCCAAAGACAACTGATGGGACATTCAGACACAACTTTCCAACAGAAAATCACTCACAGAGTGAATTTGAAACAACTTTAATGAGCTTTCTTCACACAGAGGTAACAAGCAATGGTACATTTTATTAAGAAAAGTGCATTTGATTTCAAACATTGTATGTGCGTCCATATAGCACACAAATTAAAATTGTTGACTGATGGGGCAGAAAAAGTCAGTCCGTTTTTACGTGGTAACGTCAATGAAATAAATTTCTGAGAATACAAGACTTAAAGACAGTAAACAAGATTCCGGAGCCTTCAGATAAAGTATGACATGTGACCAAAAGGATTTTGACAGATTGTGAAAAATTAATTGACGAGAATGGTTTTTCTGAATAACTGATAGGTAAAAAAAAAAGTAACTGAAAGGACAGAAAAAGAACACATCAAAAGCAGGCAACCAATGAGCATACAGTCGGTGGGCAGATTTCAAATCCTCTTGATCCGGCCAAGTACCAACAAGCAGCACATCCTATGGAGAAACTTCATTTTACAAGCTTAAGGCTTCTCTTCTCTCAGTACTCATCCGTTATAAAAATGGTCCACAAAGTTCACTGCATAGTATTGCTCCCCATCAATCAATCTGGCTTCAGTTTCGGAAACTCTTCAATTGATGGCAACTTTTCAGCTTGTGATTTGAACATGAGCTTGATTGTTTTGGTTCTGGCCTGAATATCTGAAATGTGTTGTTCTCAAAGCCTCAAAATGGTCTGATAAATGCAGCAGAAATTGATGTAGCAGATATCTGTTTGCAAAATTTATACTTTCTTGTCTCTGGTATTGTTTTGGGTTGATTTTGATCGGCAGTCCATACATTTTCAAGTTCAGATTGTATCACTGCCATAGTTTCCTTTCGCACAGAGATGATATTTATTTAGGGGCAGGCTCCCTTTACCTCTTCAGCAAATTGTTATGCTCTGCTGATAGTAACAGTTGCTATTAAAATGCACCTCTAAACAGCTTTGTTGATTGTTCCTTTGGGGCGAGGATTGTGCCTTTTTTTTTTTTTTTACTGCCATTCTTTCAGTCTGTACATTTGAGAATACATTTTTTGTCTGGGTGTTGCACCTTTAGAAGCTTTGACCTCCACATGAACTTTCCTTTTCCTTAAAGTATTGTTCAACTGTTCTGTCTTGTGTCTCTCTACAGGCATAGATGCTCTGTACTTTCTAGCTTGCTCAGTTTTTTACTTTAGCTTCATCTTTCTTTTCATCTGTCATCCTTGCTCTATATCCTCTCATCTTTGTTGTGGGTGACTTCAGCATTTTTAGCAGGCTGCAAATTAAAAAATTAAATTGTACCTTGCAGTGATTATATATACACACTTTTATCCATAATTAAAAACAATTCCTGCCTGGATATAACTTTACTTATATAAACATTAGTCAGTATAATATTGCACTGTTAATTATTTGTCATACCATTTTGTGCATGAGTTCCTTCAGTTATGGTCCCGTCATTTACCAGGATATCACAAAAATCTAATGGGCAAGATTTAAAATGTAGTCCATAATATTGAGGTTCATACGCAGAGATTCTTTATTTTGAAAGAGGTTAGCCGTTTATTTAGAGAGCTGTCAAAACCTTTACACAAATGGTAACCAATGGACACACTGAGTATATTTTCACACAGCCCAGAAGAGATGAAAACTAAAATTGATGACCTTTGATTCACCAAATATCATTCAGACATCTTAATTTAAAAAAAACAAGAAAAGTTTTACGTACCTTGGCTATCTCAAAGCAATGGAAAAAGTTTAAATAGCGTGCCTTGCACCAACCGCTTTTTTCGCTTTGGAATCTTGTGTTTTTACAAGGTGGCCACAAGGTCACATGACTTTGCAAATGGAAAAACTTTATTTAAAAATCTAACTTCAGCTTTCATCTTAAATGTAGCACCAACTCATTTCAAAATACTTTGTATTGAAAAAATCAGGGTAAAGGGATCATTTTCTATGGAATGGACAGTTTTAAAAAATGAGAATTTAGATGTCTATTTGACCTCTTACATTCTACATGTTAGAATGTACCTAGATGATAAAAATGTCTGCATATCAGACGAATTCACTTATTTTACGAGATACAGCATTGATGAAGAGTATCTGTCCTTTTAACTTTTGTAAAGTTTATAAATTTATGTATATCTTTTTAAATCAATGTTTTAGTATATATGGCCTATATATAAATGTTCATATATTTCCTTCTATGTATGTTAAGTAAGGCACATGATTGTATGTGAGCTTGTCAATGACTGGAAGTATAACATGTATATTATTTATTTAATTTATGAATTTCAGGTGTTTTTGCAATACGGGAATGTGTAAGTAATGAAGTCTACTGTTAAAGTTGCAGAAATAGAGAAATATGCTTCAGTCTAATTAAAATCAATTAGCATAATATAAAATATCCAGGAATGGCTAAAGAGGCCACGTGACCCAGGGAGATATGAGATCCTTGGTGGAATTAAATTATACAGAAATGGGAGATACAAATGACATATATACAATCTAAGTTAAGGATGCCATTGTAGACAAGACAGGGGGGTGGGGGGTAAAGGAGGTGAGCAGAAATTAAACCAATTTAAGGATATTCAACCCTTTATATAGTAATAATCACAGACTCACCACAATCACTGGAAATAGCCAAAAACTATTGAATGACACCTCACATCCAACAGGCCACATTTCTTCTGTCAGGCCATTTAAGAAATATTCTCCCTTAATCCTCTGAAGGTCAAAATGAGCTTTATCCAAGTTTGTTTGCCTGGCAACCATCACAGACAATAAAGCAGGGCTTGGCTGCTGGCGAATGTGAGCGATAAGATTTGAGGGAAACCCACGGAGAAAAGAAACAAATGCCTCTTTATAGTCAACTTTACAGTACTTAAACACTTCTCCAACCTGAGGAAGAGGCCAGACATGCAGAATGCTGTACATAATTCCATACTTTAACACCTTCTTCAGGTATGCATGATTTGTTTGCTCTGGATATTGAGAATGTATATGGCGCATTTTTTGAAAGACATCACTGTCTCGAACTTTAGCTATGCCACCTCCAAATGATGTGAGGAATTTGATAGCACCAAAACTGAACAGCGAAATGTCAGATTCTGGATGTCCAATGTAAGAGTAGCCACTGAAACACTCAGCACAATCCTCTATGACATGAATGCTGTATCTCTTTGCCAGAGAGATGATTGGTTCCATGTTTATACGACGGCCAAAAAGATGAGCTATTACGATGGCGACTGTCTTTGGGGTGATGAGCTTCTCCAAAATCTTAAACTTTGGTTCCAGTGTGTCAATGCTGACATCTACTGGAACAACTTTCAAATTCTGATGTCTGATCACTTGTGCCATTTCCTGTGATTTACAATGAAAAAGAAATATGTATATTGAATCCAAAAAATGGTTCTAGGCCTGCTTTAAAACTTAGATGAAAAGTAAGCTTGTATTACACTACAATGACACATAACTTTATGTTGACGCAACACCATCCAAGCTTTTGGCATCCGTTACCAAGATTCAGAAGTGTGCCTTGGAAATTAAATCATAATGCTGATAAAATTGATTTAAAAGGATATTATTAAACAAATCTACCATAGACTGGTTGAAGTTTAATATTTATAATTTGTCAATCTTATGTTGAAATTTGTTGTTTTACTTCAGATCTTCATATCAAATCAGTAACTTTCTCAAGCATTATTCCTCCATATCATATATATAATGAAAATTAGGAGTTTCAATGATGCTAACAAACAAATACACAGACGATCTCTTTAAACTTCATTATATCAAATACTTCAAAGCGCAGGTCATTGCTCTAAATAAAAATAATGACCATGTATAACCTTTCATGAAAAGCCTTTGAACTAGTTTTCTAGCAATGAAAGAATTAAACATTATAATCATTTATATTTTAAAAATTATGATTAACTCAAACATTTAATTTTGTTACCACTCTATTTGGCAGAGCTTATCCATCCACATATATGCCGCCAGTCAAGACAATCTTTTAATACAACACATTCTCTTGAGTGTATATGACATAGCTTGCTTCTCATTTCGGAATAGTCTTAAAGTCTTAAAGTTTTGTGCAAAATATAATTCTTTCAGGAAAAATTTCAAGACCGTAGATTTCATGTGCATCACTTCAAACCTTCAATGCCCAAATTATGTGCCCTATAAATTCAATTCATTGCAGCACTATTTTATCATTACACATCATTATGTTTACCCTGATCATCGATGATCAAAAACCTGTTTATTATGATGCCATGAATTTTGACAGAGAAATTATTAGACAAACATTGACTATCATTTTATCTATAACAGTTGCTTGTCACCATGAAAGCAGTGACTTTGTCTGCACTATAAAAACAGCCTTTAAAAGAATAGGACAGTAAAAGTAAATTACATTTAAATGTTTAACATATATATTTGGACTCATACCAACGCAATTCATGCGGCAATTTCTAATGATATATATCCCCGCTGACAGCAATACAGAATTACCAAGAACAAAGCTTACCACCTCTTAGTCATGAATACTTTTTTCAAACAGTGGGCAGTATAGGTTCATGACCAGGTACTCATTCAAACCTTGCCTTACCTTAGGACACCTAGGACTATATCTTTATGTGATGTTTAAACTCATACAGAGCCTTGCTTTTTCGACATTGACTTACAGCCTCCAACCTGTAGGAATTACAAGAGGCTGACTGAAAATAAAAACGGCTGGCCATTTGAAAGACCCTAAGTAATCAGCTAATGGACTGGCCAAGTTGTGTTTTTCACACTTTGAACCCTTGGATCTGCCCTGTTGTCTTCAAAGGGTTGAAGATTAAATGTTCAAACATTCCCCCCACCACCACCCATCAACCCCATAAAGACAAAAATCTAAACATTCTATGCTAAAAAAAACCCCACACATTTAATCTAACTGGCGACAAATGAAAATTAATAATCCTATATATTGATTACTTCCCAATTAAATCAGTTTCCCATAATTACTCACCACAATGTTGATAGCTGACATAATTATTTCAGACCCTGGTGGGTAGGCCAGGGCTTGTAAGAACAAATCAAATCCACTTCGCACGGAGAGACATGGTAATACTGCATTGGGGTTCTTCTTTGATGTCCAAAGTTGTTGCAGTTTTTGCTCATTCTCAGAAACTCCTCCTCCTGAACAGTTTAAGCAATGCGACACAGTTGACATCACATGTGATAAGCTGCTGTCTATAAGTAAGAAATGCCAAAATATTTAGTTGCAAGCTACTCACTTCAATACTAGCAAAAAAGACATTGTCAAGTCTGTTTGAATTTTTTTTTTTCAAAACTTATAGAATGTTTATATGCCTCAAATACTACAATTCACTTTGAATAATACAGACCTGCTTTGGGCAGTGGATATGGTGATGCCCATAAAAATGTCGCTAAATAAAAAATACAAATCCAAAGAGGAAAAAAGATGAGGAGAACAATGGTATAAAAAGTGGGGGTATGCAGATAAGATGCACGAGAAGAACACATATCGTCGGAGAAAATGCCAAAGCGTGTAAGTCCGAAAATATTCCATTGTTGGGTAGGTCAACTGTAAGTCAGCCCAAGTAAATAAAAACAAAATTATGCATTTAAATGAGTAATGGTCTGGTCAAGTAGGTGTTGGACCATTTAAGAATCCCATCTGGACGGTGTTAAAGTAAACATGTTGGATATAATATTGTTTTTTTAATCCCCTGTTAAATGTTGACATATACGGTTTGGCATTTTCACCGACGATATGCGTGCGGCACTGTACTGTCATCATCAACATCAAGTACATTGATATCTGAGACCAACATTGGCGACCATGACACGCCATTCATTTCTCTGTTCAGACAATCTCAGGAAGTTCATGCTATTAGTTTTCTGCTT
>JAOWAY010121633.1:0-10872 GCA_028565895.1 Goniobranchus geometricus
GAGAGAGAGAGAGAGAGAGAGAGAGAGAGAGAGAGAGAGAGAGAGAGAGAGAGAGAGAGAGAGGGAGAGAGAGAGGGGGGAGGGAGGAGAGACAGAGAAATAAAGGCAGAGGGACTAGAGACAGAGACAGAGACAAAGAGAGGGAGAGGGAGTCAGACAGACAGACAGACAGAGAGACAGAGAGACAAAGATCTTATGAATAGGGTGGGTGCATTTAATAATGTCTATCAACGTGAAGACATGCTAAACAACATTAATCAAGCCTTTGCCGGCTCAGTTCTATTGAAACGAAATGCAATTTGGCACCTCTTTCCTGTTGACGGCTCCCTTTTATGCAAATAAACCATCGGGTCAAAAGGAAAAGGTGTAGCCATTGCATTCAAAAGGTGCGCCTGTCTTCAATAATATGTAAACCCGTCAAAGAAGTGTGCAAGCAAAGTGCGAAGCCACATGTCAATATGCCACGTCCCTGCAGGTGCAGGGAAGAAAACAGTCATATTATGGGACTCTAATGGTTTATGTGCCTTATACGGCCTTTGCATATTTGTACGCGAAGAAAAGGGATTATGAGCAGATCTTTTAGAAATCTAATAGAGCAATGTGCACAAATTGTGTAGAAGGAAGGGTCCTTGAATGCCTGTGTGGTTAGCCAACAAAGTACGTCTAATGCACAGATCATGTTCTAGCGTGGTTTATTGTCGGTACCTGAGATCGTTTATTGATAGCACTTTTGTTTTGTAAGAGGCGCAGAGTGCTTGAGATGGCTACTCCTTCGTAAGCCCATAAAGTACTGAAGTACCACAGACTCTTCCCTTCAGGATGTGTGGTCGCTTTTTCTTCCTCTTCTACTTATTACTTTACAGATTCAATTACCTTCAGTGCGTACGGAAGATTGAATTTAAGTAGTATGTTGTTCTATATCCGATAGTAGGTGACTGAAGTGCATGTCTATTTTAGTTGTCCCAGCAACTGTTACATTTGACAGAAGGGGGTTGGGTTGGGGGGCATTTTGTTCCATAGCCATAGAATTAGTGTTTAGGAAGAATGAGTACACGTGGCTCTCGATTTTGGATTGTGGAAGGGTGGAAGGGCCTGGACAGACAAGCGACAAAGATCCCAGCTGTAGTTACTGCGCAGTCTGGACACCTATTCTGACGAACGAGTACGGACAATGGCGCAATATCTCCACACTGCGCAGTCTGGACACCTATTCTGACGAACGAGTACGGACAATGGCGCAATATCTCCACACTGCGCAGTAGCCACTGTTGCTTAGCCATTGGGCTTCATCCTCATCAATTAACAGGTCTGGAGTAGACATTGGCGACAATGACACGCCATTCACTTCTCTGTTCAGACAATCTCAGGAAGTAAATGCTATTTTTTTTTCTTCTGCTTCTTGTTTGTCATACAGTGATTTAAGCTCTCTGCCTGCACCTACTTCTTGTCCCTTCAAGTTTTCCAGTCAGGACTAGATGTTCAAGTTCGTTATGTCGATTTATATGACCTAAAAACTTCAGTTATCTTTGTCTGATTGTTTCTTTCTACACCTGCTTCTTCCTGTACTGCATTGTTTGTTTTCTTTTCTTTCCATGAGATTCTTAGCATCCATCTCAGAAACCACATTCCTATAAGTATCATGAAATTACTGTCATGACGAGGGTGGATCCATAAGGCTTAGGGTAATATATCATTTGTTTTCCCTTTGTCAGAAAGGTTTGTTTTTCTTTTCTTTTGTTTTGTTTCCCGGAAGTTTGCTATCGATGTTAAGCCATGGGTGTTTAGCTTGGATAATTTCAGATTGCGTTTTATTTTTGCATAGATATGTGCTTGCTAACATTTCTCCCTCTGTCACATATCTTCTATAGGCTAGCTTCTCTTCATGGCTCGTTAGCTGTACAACATATCATTCTCCGTTGACGGACGCGTGAATAATTGCATAATCTTTTTTTTTTTTTTTTGTTCAGCTTTCATCCAATGATGGGGGACATTCAGGCATAGAGTTCTGATGACTTTACAGATCTCAAGTCTAAAATTGTTAAACGGCATCGTATCTTCAAATAAGCCCTTTTTTCTCTCCCCTTTCAATAGAATACGGCCCCTGCTCCCCCCTCACCAGCCACTCACACATAACCAGTTCCATGTCGTTAAGTTGATTTATTTATAAACTGAATGTCTGTCTGTGGCATTTTTTCAAATATATTATTAGACAGTCGTTGGTTCATCACGAAAGACTCACTGGGACCGAGTGTAGCAACACTTTTTTGACAAGGCAAATGGTAGTACAGTTCCTATTGTCAATGTTGTTCTCTAAATGTACAAGTCCCATCATCGATGGAGTCTTCGGACTTGTACTTTTGGAGTGTAAAATATAAAGAGAAACTCCCCCAAAAATATCTGGCACATTCGTCTTATACATTTAGATCACATCATGAAATGATGCATTTTCATTGGTCTAAAATTTCCCCCCTCGAAACTTGGGCAAAGCGGCATCCAGTTCGGATACTATTTGTGCCGAAATGTTGACTTGAAGAGAATTGAGAGCGGCATGTTCAGAAAGTGACAATGAGGCTATGTGGGGTGCTGTAGCTTGGCTGAAGAGCCTCGGCATGTGGACTGAGAAGCAGTAGTTTGATTCTCGCCATAGACACATCGGTTTTTTCCTTACGTAAGAAACTTTACCCTTTCACTCAACCCAGGTGAAAATGGATTCAGCTTTGGTTGGAAAAGTACTCTGCAATATACTGGCATCCAATTCAGAGATTGATGGATTAAATCTGTCACTGTCCGTTTCATGTTATAGAAACCGGGATAAGCAATGGCCCCAGGAGCCAATCCGGCTTGGCTTGAAAAGAACCACTACTACTAATGACTCTTTGTATTACAGAGAAATAATCATGTTTGTGTGGACTGTAGCATAGGATAGTTTTGCAAATTTAGGCTGTTGGTGTCAATTTTCCTGACTGAGGTAAATGGAAATGAATAATGTTAAAGGCTCCCAAGAGGAATCAAACCCACAGCCTTTGTGCCATTTTCGTTATAAAGGTCATATTATATTTGTATAGGATGTTAGAAGTAAAAGTGACTGAGATATTGGGTTGGACTGGAGCTTGTCTATGTTTTGTCACACCCTGTACATGTATTCATCAGATAGTACTTACAAATTAAGTTATAACGGCGATTTCCGTTATTCCAAATCATGTCCAGCAACAATGAAAGCTGTAAAAAAAAAAAAATCCCAAGTATAAAAGAGGACTTTGTGAGAGACAATAAAAGGTTCGTAACTATTATTGGGACGTTTGAGTCATGTGGATGAGATTTATATATTAAGTATCTTACAAGTTGCATTTTTCGTGCGGGAGATCTCATCATAAAATTCAGTTGGCTCTTGTTCCCCGACGTCAATTTAAGTGAATTCAAATACATTTTCATTTAATTTTTGTTTCATGAATGTCCTCATCATTCATTTGTTATCATTATTATCATTAATTTATTTCTTTAGTCAATTTCATGCATTATTTAAAATGAATTTGTTTTTTCTTGTTGAAATACCATTTGTTACGAATTGATATTTCTATTCTCTCACTCAAGACCCTGCTTTTAATCAGTCATCATACACAACATTGTGTGTGTCACGATATTAAGTCTTTTCTTTGTTTTGCTGTCTGTTGAACAGAATTACCAGAAATGAGATGGCCAATGAGGTGTAATATTATGAAGTTGATCTTCTCTCATGTCAGGCATTTATGGCTGGAACATCTCTTTCCCATAATGTTTCATTGTAAAATTAAATGCATAGTGAATTGCAAGATAACCATTTGCTTAAAGTATCAATCCAATTCTAGGATGAGAACACTCCTTATCTTTTTTAATGTTTTAAATTGATATTCATAAAAATGACATAACCTGTAGATTCTGTGTGCCAAAGTTCATCTTGGTCAGATTCTGTGCAGTCCACCGATTAGTTCCATTAGGGCTTCACAATTTTCTTATCTGTATGCGTTAACCAATACTTAGCGTCTTTTCTTTATTCATGATTATTTATTGTAGTAATGGGGACACAGATGCCTCAATGGTTAAGGCGTTGACCTTGTCATTGAGAGGGGTCCTAGGATCATTTCCAACCAGCGGCGACTTGTGGTTTTTCTTTTTCCTTAAGCAAGAAAATTTACTCCCAATTGCTTCACTGGACTCAAATGTTAAATGAGTTCCTATCAATAGGCTGGTATTGTTGTGCTGAGTGTGCTACACTTTACTGTATACTCCCGAGGGGGAATGCCTGCCAGGGGATAAAATATTGTAAAGCGCTTTCGGACTTCGTAGGACGGTGGAAAGCACTTTATCAATGCTATCTCTTATCTTTTTCTTTTTTGTTTTTTTTTTTTTGTTTTGTTTTTTGTTTTGTTTAGAGTTGTTGTTTTTTTTTCTGTTTCTGTCTGTCTTTGTGCGTTCGCTCCATCCTCCGGTTGTTTGTTAAGTCATTTATGGCTTAGTTTATCGATGTGTCAGGAACCCTTCTATTTTAGGAGTTTGTTTTTGCTGACAATCTTTCCAAATCCTCTCTGACTGCTACAGTCACGGGTGTTCTGAACCTGTTTCTTCTTTATGTCAGCATGGGTTGAAAGAAACACAAAATGTTATGTTTGGTCAACTCTTTAATACAGGAATGGAAGTCTGGTCCCTCACAGCAGCTCTAGACAAGAAAAGCACCGATTTTTAAATGTGGTCGCGGAAAGGACTCAGCCATGTATCACGGATGGGGGGGGAAAAAAAAAGACCAACAACCAAATCCTTGAGAAACTGAGGCTTCCATCACCAGAATTATTAACAGTAGTGAAGCGAAGAAAAGGGAGATATTAGGGTCATGTGAGGAAGCCCAGCTCCATTCAGAAAACAATAATAGAACAGGGCTCTAAATTAGAAGTGAAAGCCTGAACTTTATTGGGTTGAATAAATCTTTCCGCAATTGATTTTTCTAAGCCATATTTACTTTACATTGTCTTTTTGACCTTAAATTTATGATGAGGTTCAGATTGTGTGTGATCTTGAAGGGTATATTTCCCTTTTCCACCATAGTTTTTCACAGTATTGTAAAGTTTACATAAAGCCTTATCAGCATTGCTTATCTTGACAATGGTGTCACCTTATTTGTATTGAGATCCTGAACGTTCACCTCCTCTTCAAGCCACCTACAGGTCCATTTATTTTTCACACTCTGTTCGAAAATTAAATTTTACCTTGTGCCCTCTGGCTATCATCAAGGATATTTAGATTGTCACCATCGCTCGTTACAATGATAATGGCGCATTTTCTCTTACTCTGTATCTAAATTGTGACAACTTGATTTCAATCGTAATCCAAAGATTGAAACAGGTTCAGATCTGGCTTACTCAACCAGCCAAGCACAAACTGATGAGTAAAAAGATAATGACAAATAAACAGCTGAATTGAGTGATAATAAGAATAAATAAATAAATAGATTAATTGCCTCAGAAATCCTCCAGTGTGGTCAGATTCTGAGGAGATGAGCAAAGTGAATAATAATGCTTGAATGAATGGTAACTCATGGTGCTTGATGAGGAAACTATGTGCGCTATTGGAAATAATACAGAGACATAGTTTGGTGCAATTTTAGAGGACTATATGAACGGCCGATGGGTGAAATGAATCCTCAGAACAGGAATTCGTTGAAACAGTGAAGAAAGCCTCTTTTAACATCAATCTTTCCTTTCATCATGGCTCTCAATTATCCACAAATTTGCGGAATTCTGCATTTTCGATAATTTCAGCACCTCTTCTCACAGCAGCTTCCAATTTTCTGATTCTTCAATTGAAAGGGGTCTATACCAGATTTGGATTGAAATGGGATATGTGAATATCAAATCTATACCATTGTTGGATTGAAAGGGGTCTATACCAGATTTGAATTGAAAAGGAATTTGTGAGTATCAAATCTATTCCAGATTTGGATTAAAAGGGGATATTGGAATATCAAATCTATACTAGAGTTGGATTGAAACGGGGTATGTGAATATCAGTTCTATACTAGAGTTGGATGTGAATATCAAATCTATACCAGATTTGGATTGAAAGGGGATATGTGAATATCAAATCTACACCATTGTTGGCTTGGAAGGGGTCCATACCAGATTTGGATTGAAAGGGGATATTGAGTATCAAATCTGTACCATTGTTGGATTGAAAGCTGTCTATACCATATTTGAATTGAAAGGGAATATGTGAATATCAAATCTATTCCAGATTTGGATTAAAAGGGGATATGCGAATATCAAATCTATACTAGAGTTGGATTAAAATGGGATACGTGAATATCAAATCTATACCAGATTTTCAACTGACAAAATGTCTCATGAAATTGTATTCTTTTGGATTTCGAGTCTTCTGTTCTCGTCTGTCTCCTATTGCAACAGTGGATTTGATCTGCATTTAAAGCATTGTACCAGTGTTATTACCTTGTGCAGTTTGATACCCGAATGAACTTGTTTTATGTCATCAGGTGACAGATTTTTGCTGAAATAAAGACCACAGATATATGTACCTTTATTTTTGTAATGGCGGATTTATTGTCTGTACTTAACTCGATTTTTATTATTGATTGTGATAGTGTATTTTATACACATGTATTCATGCCAAGAATTTCAATGCTTAAATCTCTCTTTTTTATTTTGATGCATCTTTTCTGGTTTTATTCATTGTAACATATTTTGATTTGTTTTTGTCTTTTTATTTTTTTTGTCCTTGGTTTTTGGTTTTGGTTTTTGTCTTTTTGGTTTTGTTTTACCAATACAATTTAACTTCCTTTTTTTTTTCTTTGAAAAACTTCTTAACTCCAAACTTCCTAATTGCTTGTTGCTATATTCTCTATATATTGATGTTTATCAATGTTGGTCCAAAAGAAACCCAGCAGATTCCCTGACTTAAGGTTTCCCGATGACTGCTCTGCTGTCTATGTTACAAGCGTCTGAACATGATTTTGATGCATCTGTTGCTGATTTTGTTAATATGGTGCGATTACTGCTATCTTCAACTAAGTGTGAATAAAAGCAAGGAAATGTTTTGTCTGTCTTTATTTTTCTTCTAATTTTTGAGATAAATGTATACATACAGTATGCCTTAAGTTAACTTGATGTACAGTGATGTAGAATTTGTAAATGAATATAATATTATGCAAACGTTTTATGATGATGAATTGAATTAGATCAAGAACGAGGACTAGTCTTGTCAGAAAGACCAACACAGGCTCTACTGTTTACTACGCAAATTGAGCAACATTTTAGTTGCTTGACCTTTCTTGCTTTATTTGAAATGCGTGACGTCATTTTTCTTTGTTAATTGGTAGCACAATAATCTAAAATTCTTGTTGATTTATTCCCTTAAGTTTGAAGATCGCTGTTTAATATCAGTGTAGGAGTTGGAAGTTTGGTGAAGAGAGAAACTTTTGAATCAAAGTTTTCGTGTTAATTAATGATGATAAGGGTCATCTCCTGTCATGGAGATTTGAAATGGTTTATTCTCAACAGACATCTGTCTTGTAGTATCTTGAGTACAGGTAACGGGGATGACATTTGTCTCTGCTCAAAATCAAACTATTCATACAAAAGAATGTAACTTAGAGTTCATCTTCATGCATGTTTCAAGGTCATGGTTTGTAATTCTTCCGTAAATTCAATAAAGAATTCTAATACAATGTTCAAAAAGAAGAGCAACTAAATTATTATCAGAAATTCAAGACTTAACATACGAAGACAGATTAAGATACCTTACATTACCATCTCTTTTAAATACATAAGAAAAAGAGGGGGACCTTATGCAACTTTACAAAATTGTTCATGGTATTGATGACCCTAACCAATATGATTTTTTCCAATTTTTTCATATCGATTTTACAAGAGGGGACAAGTTCAAGATCTTTGTAATGGCTTGCTCTACCTCATTAAAATGAAACTTTTATTTTGAGGATGGTGAGCACATGTAACAGTCTCTGTTTTCAAACTAAATGCTCTGAGAGTTTAAACTTAAAACTCATTTTGAATAACCATTGATGGGGAGCTCCAAATTGAAATCTATGATTATGACGTCTGCAAAATTGGTGAATCAAAAATTACCTTGTTTATTCAGGGTATTTAAAGGGCTAAAACCTACATCACCATTAATATGATATGATATGAATGTCGCAGTCCATTTTCATGAATTTGTAAACTATGGTGTAACACCTTTTTCCAAGAGGTGGTATCAATCGATCTTGTCCTGATCCTGAGTCCCTTTCATTATGATGTCATATTTATAAATAGAAACTACTTAATGTCATTGATAAGCATGTGTGTGTGCTTTTTGTTTTTAATTTGTTGTTTTTAATTAGGAATGGTGCAACATCTTGTTTCAAAATGCTGTGTTGAAAGTAGATCTAGTCTTCTAAATGCAGATCTAAACTTTGACCCTTTCATAATGATGTCATGTTCATATATGGAAATTATTTGATGTCTTAGATAAGCATGTCTGTGTGAGTCGATTTTTGTTGTTTTTGATTAGGAAAGGTCTAGAGGGATTTCTAAAAAAAAAAAATAAAAAACAATCAATATTTTTGACAGTGTTGCACTTTCATTTTCTGTTTACCAAGACAGTAGATTGATTTGGAAGGGTGAAGAATATTCTGTTTTAGAGGGTTCCTAGTGACTTGTGTGAGGCAGAATCTATTGAACCTTCAACCTTCATTGAATGAATTCAAGTGGACCTGATTTGAAGAAGAGTGAATGCGTTGTTTGTAGATCTAATTATTAACTTTGTTTGACATTATCTGGTCATTGCACATCCTCTTGAACTTAATTGATTTGAGATTTATGACTCAGAGTCTTTCAATGCCTCGAGAATAGAATTTCATCTCATAGATTTATCACTCAGAGTCCTTTAATGCCTTGAGAATAGAATTTCATCTTATGATTGTGTACCCCCCACCCCCTTTTCATACAAATGATTGGCTCTCTTATGTACGGCTTTAATGGCAGTCATAAAATTCACCAAGTATTTGAAAGACAGAGTTGCAGTTACTAAAATCTTTTGGCTTTCTTTAATAAGAAAAACAACAACAAAAAAAAAAAACAGCAACGCATGTGTATGGAGTTAGCTGTGAGAATTTTACATCTAGGATATCTTTTTTTATGTACAGTTTTAATTTTGTTTTATTGTCATAAATTTTAAGGGATATGATCCTACGATCTTTATATTTCATATAGACACGAATGATTAAGTAGTGGAATGGTGGATTTTCTAACAAATTTTATTTCCATATTTATCCGGTGTCTTTTTAAAAAAAATATTTGTAACAGTTTAGTGTATTTAAATGATTGCTCCACTGAAGCCAAGCATGATAAATTTTGTCATGTTCTATCAGAAATAAGAATATTTGATAACACATGTCATTATCTGCAACGCACGCAGAGGTATACTGGTTTATAGAGCATGTGCCGAATTTTTCATTTATCTATTTTTCTTTGTGTATTTATTGCATGCTATTGAAATATTTGACAGACAATTAAGGAACTGTCGCTTAATTGAGAAAAGTGAGTGGATTTATGCAGAATGAAAATTAAAATTAGCACAGGCAAGGAGATCACTTTTTTTTAAACTGCTTATTACTGCCATTCATGGTTACATTTTACAAAAAGTTTTTGCTTCTTTGGGATTTTGTGTGTGTGCTTTTGTGTACTAAAAAGATTTTTTGTTTTGTTTCGGATAATGTGCTGATTTTTAATCTTTGCATGTTTGTTTCTTCTTTCTATGCAGTTTTATAAAGAGGAATTGACATGAATTCATGAATTTATATTCCTATAGGCTGCTTACCTGTAGAAATCGATCATCATCTAATGATCCGGTCGTGATCAATCTGAGACCGATGGAAATGCCCTTACATCATGCGAGATAATGAAATGCACACACAGTGGAAACCATTTGCAACACGACCGGTTATAACAGGGATCTGGCTGTAACAGTGATTTTTAAAAAATCCCGTTTTTTTCTACCCTTTGCCTCTCGTAAAAAAAATATCAGTAATAACCCGGATCTGGCTATGACAGAAATTTTTAAAATCTCCGTTTTTTTCTACTATTTGCCTCACATAAAAGAAATATCTGCAATAACTGGACCTCACCGGAGTCCAGTCGGCTATAACACTAATAACAGGGACAAAGACTCGTCCGGCACGAACAATTAAAAAGAAAATCAGATAGATTCTAGGCCTAGTCTCCCGTAGATAGAGCAAGTCTACACAAGACGTCACATAGCAAGCGCAAAGCAAGTGAGACCTGGTGGCTGTGTTTTACTGTGACTGACTTTGACTGGCTAGTCTTGCATTGTGTACTAAAGCCTAGGTATTAGTCCATACCTGCTTATTCCCCCTGTATTTCTGATTTAACAGAGATCTGATATAAAAGGACTTTTGCTCTGGTCCCACCATCCCTGTTATATGAGGTTTCCATTGTATTTAAGTGGTCTGTTGAATAGCTCTATAGCTGTGCCCCTAACATTCATTTTGGAGAGAGAGAGAGAGAGAGAGAGAGAGAGAGAGAGAGAGAGAGAGAGAGAGAGAGAGAGAGAATTGTCTCGTTAAGTAAACGTGAGATATTGTGGCAAAAAGTGAAAAATTATACATTTCTTTGCAAATTATTAAGAAAATGCCTGGAAAATCAACACGATTCGCTGGAACTTTGTCCAGATTAGGGATACACATAAGGATCCATATATGAAAAAAAACTCTGTTCCCTGGAATTCTGTCCTGATTTCCCTTGGTTCCGGAGTCCCCAGGGTTTCAATAACAGAGGTCACAATGTATGTATTTAAATATATATATATATTGAC